>CM024618.1:20212375-20487375 GCA_014182575.1 Eucalyptus decipiens | reverse complement strand
GCACTGCATGACATTAAACTTAAAGCGAACATCTATTTAATTCAATGTAAACCATTAGAAAAATCTTTGTTTAAAATAGTTATTGTGTTGAAAAAAAGACAGAGAGCCTCAATGGCTAGCCGAAATTTAAATCGTCCAGCCCAAAATTCTTGCTAACGGATTTAGTTTATGGGGGGCTTAGAAGAGTCATGGTGCCAAAAATCATGTGAATCTATATATTTAAGGGCTTAATTAAAAAAATCATGAATTTATATTCAGACAACCAAAGATGTACGAAATTCTTAATTATTTGGGGCTCCTCATTATTTATTTTCTCTCCTTTTCCATTGAAACAAATGAGTTCTTCGTTCAGAAGGCCAAAAAGAGCAAACACTGCATTTGAGTCGCGAGAAATGGGATCGTTTTGCCTTGCGCTATTAGTTAGGTCAAAAGCCAGTCCACTTGTTTAGATGAAAATCCATTTGAGCATTGTACGGGGTCACTTTTTTTTTTTTGGGGGGGACAAGTACGGGGTCACTTGAAAAGTGATAGATATTTTTGTTGATGCATTTTTGCTGCGATTTGGCCTATATTTAAGGAAAAAGTTCGGATATTCGTTTCATATTAGGTTTCCGAGAATACCCAGTGTGCAAAATTGGACTCGGTCACGGAATCAGGAGAAGAAAAAACAGAAAAAAGGAACGACGGCAATCTTGATATTTTCACATATCTTATGTTTATTTATTAATTATTCACATCTTTTCTTTTTAATTTGGCATCTCCTTTTCCGAATTCAACAAACTATAGATTTGTCAAATCTCTGAGATCCCCCAACCGATGGAATCTAATCCGGAGAGGAATATTTGAATGTCTCTATTACTAGGGAAGGTTTAAATTAATCCATTTAGAGTGATATATCGCAATCAAACTTGGCGATTTATATCCATATCAGAGTGATCAGCGAAGAGATTTAGGAGAACGACAAAACCATTAAATACGACCTAAATGCCAATATTAAGATGAACAGCTGATTATATTAAGAGCTTTAAGTTTTTAAGTTATAAAATTCTGAAGTACTCAGATAATTTTCGTTTCTCTATGGTGGCTATCACTGGAGATGGTAAATAGGAACAAATGTAATTTGCCTTGGCAAGGTGTGATAAGCCGTTCTAGAAATGAGCAGAATTAGAAGAAAATAACTTCATTTATTGAAGAGTTTAGGCTAAAGAGGGGTCTTGCCCGGTTCAACCGGCTCTGAAGCAAAAATAATTCAGAAAAGGTATTGAGAAGCTACTTGCGGAAAATCGAAACGTCCGGCCACGAGCCAAGAAATGGGATGAAAGCTAAACTCTAGATAACTAGCAAATGCTTCCTTTCTAGTAATTGCTTGAACCAATAGGCGGACATCTGCGGGTGTCTGGAGAGGTCATTGAAGTCCATGTAGATGATGCCAAACCGAGCGGTATAGGCCAACAGCCACTCGAAGTTGTCGAGCAGCAACCAAGCGAAGTAGCCATTCACATTTGTTCCATTATCTATGGCTGCCTTCCAACTCTTGTAGATAGCTCTTGTAGTAATTTGTTCTCAGATAAGTGACATTACCTGGTCATCCATACAAACAAAGTTATGATATGTCTATAAAAAAAACCAATGCTAACATAGTGACAGGAAATATCATTTTCCAGTATCATTTTCGGAGAGAAATATATATGGGTTTTCATAGTTCTCTTTTACATATGTAATGGCCCTGTTGATACCCCATGGCACTATATAAAGCCAACCGGAATTTGCCTGCATATGTTTGATATTCCAAGTAAAATTAAACCAACCAGCACATAAACATATCAAAGCAATTTACAGTATGCAGAGACGGAAATGAGAACTGACTCGGAAGCATAGTTTTTCTTTTAATGAATATGTCAAAGAATGTCTATAGCAATGACAGACTAAAAATGTAGTTCTAAGCTATAGTTTTAGGAACTTAGAAGATTTACCCTTGGCCCAATCGGAACTCCGTTCTTTGCAACTGCAAATTCAAGCAAAAGAAAAATCATTTATGTGAATTAATAATTACATAATTTTTTAGTTTAAAAGCTAGGTCTTACAAGCAAATCCAACATTCCAATCTGCCTGATAGCCCGATGCAGAAGTTTCAGTCTAATTCCGGTTATACATGTAGTAAGACGTATAGTGGTTAACGCCTATGAAATTAAACCCGCCTTTCACAATGTTGACCTCTCTTTTAGTAAACTTTGGAAGCCTTTCACCAACTATGTTCTGCATCGTTTTCGGATATTCTCCGTAGACTAAAGGGTGTAGGGTGTAGAAACCTGTCAAATGAAATCCATGTTAGAGAAGGCACACAATCATTTTTTCTCTAGGAATGCAGGTCACTCCAATTTAGGACTCTGTAACTCTTAACGCAATCCCTTGACGAGCCATTCATTACCCAAGCTAAAAAAAAGGTTAATACAATATTAATTACGACGAATAACAAACACATGAAGCGTGAATTGACCATCTTGTTCATCTATAACATGCTTTGACTCGTTTATTTATATAATCTAAAATGTTTCATGTTCTAACACGATATATTTAGATACATGTGAAAATACTTACAACACATAAATGCAAGTAAGCAATTTTGTATCGAAGGATTCATATCTTAAATGTTTTGTATTGTGTAGCAATTTAATTAACATATTCTCTGAATTTAATATCATGACATAACTAATAAAACGTTTTGTATTGGGATTGAATTTAAATTTGACACGTCACGAATAAAAGCATGAGATTGAAATTGAACAAAATTGATGATAAGTATAGAAGACAAAGTGAAATATTCCGCCTCAATGATTCTAAGGAAAGGAACCACATTGAATCACTTATTAAAAGTTCAAGGACATCAGTTATTCAAGCATTGCAATGGTTTTAGATTCCTTTTGCCTACGTCGATGTTTACTTTAATCGCATACAATGACTTGCAATTTTGCTATTGAGATTGACTTAATAGAGAGAAATAAATGAGACTCAATGATTTGATGCCACTATATTTAGCGTTTTTTGCGGTAAATCGTAATAATGATATTTGATTTGATAGAGTTGTTGTCTAGGATAGATCTCACATGTGTCGTTAGGACTACCAATTTGCCTATGTTGGCACCGTAGGCCCACGGTGTAATATTGCGGCCTTTTGCAAGAGAAACAAGACTGGCAGCAAATTATGCAGAAGCCGCTTCTTGCAGTATTCAACCTAAGTTGAAAAGTAATTTTATATAGAAGTCAGTTTGTCATCTACTTCTAAACTTTGTGGTTTGCCCACACTAAAATTTTATATTCTAGAAGTCAGCAGTCGACCTAAAATTTTAGTTGAATCATAATGCATTTACAGAGGATATAGCATTCTATTGCAATATTTTTAGGTCAAAGATGGATCAATTTGTGACCAATTCTCCATAACAAGAGAGGAGGCAACTGAGTATTGTGTTGAGAAGAAATAAAGACTATATTTAATTGAGAAATATAAAGTCACAGTTTGACTATGGCGAAAGGAAGTCAAATTTGATAGCCCGTCAAAAGACTATTGCAACTTATTAATAGAGAAATTAACAAGGACGAGAATCTCCAATCTTGACAAGAGCACGGATACTTAAATCAATAAACAACTGATTTTATCACCTTGCCCTTTCAATTGCGTGACACTTAACGTGGCCCATCCACGCACCAAGATCTGACGAATCCTGCCACATCCACAGCCTTAACTCCGTTGGGATAGACAATTTCGTCTTCGCCGAATCCATACATATCAAAAGGATACTCTCCTGCTATCTTCGGGTAAGCATGGATACGCGTGTAGCTTGAAGAAGTCTTCCATAAGGGAAAACATGGTATGTCAATAGAATCTCCGGGCATTAACTCATGGCCGACTATCCATCTCCCAATTTTCTTTTTTGTGTCGAAGAGCATCCATTGTTGTGTCACGCCATAATTATGACATCTCGGAAATCCGTACATATGAAATTTCACTACACACATCAAAGGAACACTTGAGATGTTCTTGATCCGACGTATATGGCCCGAGGATACCCTATTTACTGCATAAAGGTACCAGCTTGTAAATCTTCGAAAGCCTGCACAATTGGCTAGGGTTACAACTTTCTCTAGAAAAAAACAAACAAAGCTGATCTGAACTCAGCTCCATGGCTCACCAAGTAGGAAGTGGCATATGACTCGCTCAACCGACCTAATAAATTACATAATTCATGGCATACCATCTATTGATATCCTTTATATTGATATTGATATAGGTGTTAACACCAAATAATGAAAATTAACAACACTAAATGTTAGTCATCATAACCAATTGTAGATAGAATTATTAGATGGTGATAAGATAATTATATATCTCATCTACTTGCGGGAGAAAAACCTGGAGCCAGGCCCTGAACCTACACCGGCGAGGCCGCCACACGACGTAGGAGACTGAGGGAACGAAATAAAGGGGCTGCGAGGGTCGCAGCTCACTCGGGCCGCGAGACCGCGAGCTCCGGCCTGCTGTACTCAAATCGGACCAATGAAGGTCGCCGGACGGATCGACGCAAGGCCGGAGCTTCTCTTCAAGCGTCCCGGAGTCTTCTTCTTCGGTTTTTTTGGCTCTCCCTTTTCCGCACCCCTCTTTCTCCTTCCTCCACTCTTGCGGTTTGCGTGACGCACACCCTCCCACGCTCACGCCTCCTTCTCGCCAATCAACATCAATGGAAATCCCCATCGGTAAAATGAATAATTATTATTACATGACGCCATTACAATCATAAACTTAATTTTTTTTTAACTGGTATGGAGCATGTTAGATGAGGTTTTCTTCTCTCTTCCCTTCATATCATAAATCGGAAGTAATTTAAAGTCCCACGTTTTGATATTAAAAAAAAAAAAAAAAAATGGCATCTAGGTCCACACCTTAATATCGTGCGATACTGCATAACCAACAAACCTGTACATTTCAAACATGTACCTCACTTTTGTATAGAAGTCAGTTTGTCGTGCTTTAAGCTTTGCAATCTGACCTTATGAAAACTTTTTTTATTCTAGATCCGACCATGAGCCGAGCAATGGAGCATTATGATATGATCCAAGATATCATCAGCATTCGCAGGGAGTATAGGATCCGGCCATAAAAACGTGTTCGTCAAAAATTTTAAGTTTTGAAAAATGTAAGGACCGTAAACCGATACCAAGCCATGTCCAATGACTCTTATCAATGTTTAATTGTTGATGTGAACTGTGAATGTCCCCAATTGCTCAATCACCTTAGTCCTCTGACCTCAAGGAGACGAGGACAATGCCTATTACGTAACCCAGCAATACAAATGAAACCACCAGTGCGAGGAAATTCTCTTCCATATCGTCAAACAAGATATTCTGAGACCAACATCCCCAGTCGGCGATAAAAACTTGTAAAAGGCTTGATGCGAATTCTTTATCATAATCTAATCTCTTTTGTCAGACAATAGCTTCCGAGGCCTGCGACCTTGTTAGAAAGTTGAATATGAGATCCCTGCAAGTTGGGTATGCAAATTTTGGGGTCAACTATAATCTGCCAATACCATTCAGCCTTGGAAACATGAACAGGTCATTTCTCCTTCCTAAGTCAGAATCTAGCCACAACAAAGTGCCAGCTTTGGGATATACACCTTTGTAATATCATAATCCCACAACAATACAAAAGAATTAGATAATTAGCCAATGGGACTACAAATTCAAAAGGCACAAATCCCTTTCACTGAACAGGCGTTGGAGGATCCGCATTTACTACTGACCATAATATACATGGACCTCACATCCAGTCTGACATTTCAAATCCGAGTTACAAAGAAGCTCGTATACCACTCAAAAGAGAGAGAACCCTGGTGGCAAGCCTCGAATGCTAATGTCTAACTAGAAAGCCCATACATTCGTTCCATCTACTGTGCAACAGAACAAGGCGGAGCTTGGTTAAAAGGCATCACAGCATTGGGTAACCTGCAAAGATTATGAATTAGGTAACAGAGCAAATGATCCAACTTCTAAAACAAGAAGAAATGCAAGCAGACAAGCATGCATCACATGCATTTTGACTGACATAAGTGGAGACATCAACTCAAAAACTGCAAAAGCAAAATTAACACTTTGTTCAGCAACAAATTCATCACTTCCAGTCACAGATTAAGACCCCAACAAGGTGGTTGACTATTTTAGTGAGAAAGGTTCTATCAGAAAACAGTCAAAGATGTTCCAAGATTGTTCAGAGATCGATTGAGGAAATGGCAACAGTAGTAAAGGTGTCTTTAAAGATATCATTCTGATAAATATCTTCAGTTTGCATACTAATCAACACTAACATAGCACACATCTAAGAAACAAACGAAACAATGTTCAAAGACAAGTAGCCACCCTATACGATTACAAGAATTCAGTTAAAATGGTTTAAAAAAGAATTTTAGAAGTAAAGAGTAGAACCTACTGAGGATCAACACGCAGTTTCTTGTTGGCCTTTTACTTGTTCTTGCGTCGCTTTTTACCAGAATTCGTAGCAGCAAAAGGCTGTTGTTCTGTACTTGAAGGAACAAAGGAGATTAACGGATTCTCCACTGCCGAGGACGCTACAGCCACTGCTCTTGGTATTTGGAACAAATGATGCAGTTTAGGTAACTCTGAGCATGCCTCGGGAATAACTGAACCAAGAATATAATTAGGTGGCCCAGAAGATAAACCTTCTTTATGCTTGGTATCTGAGATTTCAGAATTGCGTCCCACGTTCGCTCCAACAGGACATGAATACTTAGTCTCATGGTATGCAGCATAAAGTTTCCGCTTAGACTTGATCGTCTTCAAAAGAATTATTTTCGACGTGCTATCATCTGCATTACATCCTTTGTTAGGTTTTTTTTTTTTTAATAATTTAGTCGGTACATCCTTTGTTAGTTGAATGAATAGAAACGTACATAAATTCAAAATAAAGTACAAAAAATGGCACACCATATAGGGATTGAATGGCAGCACGGGCTGCCAATTGTTCAGCCTCCTTTTTGCTTATACCAACATTGCCAGTGTAAGTCACACCATTGAATACCAAAGAAGATACAAAAACTGAAACTGCCCCTTGTGGCTGAATGGTTGTGTAATTTGGCATTTTCAAGTTCATCTTTGCTGCATATTCATTTAGAATAGACTTGCAAAAAATTGTATCCTGTGGAGTAATGACATAACCAGTGAATTAGTTAAAAAAACATGAGGATGAATTAAGAATCAAAATATAGCATTGAGAGTGTGAAGCAAACATCGTGTTTTCTAGTTGCTATTGGTTGAAACAAAATGTAAAATAACAAAGGCTACTCCCTAGTGTCTTATTATCTATGTCATACCTCCCATCTTCATATTCCTCAATTGATTGAGTGGTTTCACTTAGATGGTCAACCCGGTTGACCACATGACAAGAACATATATATAATGAGAATCAAATGTTGACCTCGTTGGGACGTGCACATAGAACTGGATGAATCATATCAACAACCATAGAAAGGCAAGTTCTTGCTATCAGCTATTATAGGACAATGTTAACGAGGATAAATTGCAAAGATATCCACCTGAGGTACATTCATAGTTGTAAGCTCTCAAATGAATTAATCGGTTCAGTTCAAGGTTTCTTCAAGATATCCACATGGAACATGGCATCAATTCAAAGATAATAATTTCCAGCATTTCAGCTATATGACACATGCTAACTAACAATTCAAGTGAATCAATCGCAATCCATATCAAGCATAGCAACAACAGGTAAAAAAATTATCAAACCTCATGGATGAGAGGACAGGCTTCATCCTCCATCTTTTGTGACAAAAGTTCCAATGCAATTTGAGCAACATTTTGCTCAGCTTCCTTTTTTTGGGGAAAAGTGTTGGGAGATGTAAAGCTTTTCCCATCTACGAATACCGTTGACCTATATCTCGGTGCATGTTGAGATCCTTCATTTATTGTATTATAAATAGGAAAATGCACCATTATCTTCTGCGTATACTCCTGCAACCGATTTTTGTACCTCACATGCTCTGGACCACCTGAACAAGTTAGACATGTGTGAGGTTTTCTTTTTGGTTACTATCAATGAACATCACTAGTCTTTTGCCCACTTTATAGTAGCATCGTCTATTTTCGGGAATTTAAAGGTCTCTTTTGACCATTTGGAAACATGAAGAAAATAGAATATATTTCTTGTTCCCTTGTTCAATACTCAAACAACTATATATCACAAAACCTTTCAATTCATACGGAGTGCATTTAGAATGTGAAACATCAAGCAGGGTACTAAAATTTCTGCAAAAGCATGTTACCACCTCTAAAGGTCAACAGAGGCAGATTTTTTTTTTTGGTTTTTCTGTGAGTAAGATTCATCATTCCAGAGTAGATGAAAGAATCCGAAACACATTAAATAAAAACAAAGCACCCTTTTCTTGGCTATCGAATTATACATATGAAGCTATGGATGGTCTTTTTTACTCATTGTTATATCATTTTTCCTAGTACGCCTTTTAGATATAACAAAATTGTCTCAATTTTTTCTCAAATATCCACCATCAATAGTAAAGTCGCTGAAGTTTGTCAACACCTCATATATCTATTTATCCCCATATAGTCACATTTGTCCTCATAATTATTCGAATTTCCCTCTAATTATCCTTCCAGTCAACAAGATCAATAGCTTCAGGAAAAAAAAGATCAATAGCCAATAGTTAGTAAGAAGGGTCTTGAAAAAATAGGATACAAAGTCATAGGCCACGCGTCGACTATATGAACGAATCAAGCGTCCAAAAAGACAGTTTTGACCCTATGTGAGCACAGTGGGCCATGCATTATAATGTGGAAAAAACTTGGGCCATTTCAAAATGGTCTTTAGAAATCAGGATACAAAGGATGCATTATAGGACATGAAACAACAGAGAGCAAAGTGAGACAAACTCCAAAGTTAGGTAAACATTTAAGCTATACAGGATTATTAACATTAATTTTTTCACCAAGAACAAGTAAAATCAGGCGAGAGACCAATACAGAAGGGAAGACTTACACGAAGGAGAGCAGGAAACCTGAGCTCGCTCTGAAGCTTGAGTTGAAGGTGGAGCTAGAGCCTGAGCAGGGACAGCTGTAGGAGGTTCTGGTTGAGAAAAGTCACTGAGATCATCCATTCTGGCTGTTACAACTGAAAATGAAACAGACAATGACTGTTATATTGAAAGACAAAACCTCTCCAGCACGCTACAAATGCGATTTCTCTAGACCGAAACTCAAGACATTTGCTCCCCAAATTCCACAGGCATCGTTTCAAGCAAAGCTCGAATCTTTCACACGCAGAGAGGGAGAAAGAGAGAGAGAGAGAGAAGGAGAGAGAGAGTCACGTGGAGAAGCCAACGGCGCCTGAGGCAGAGCATAAGCCAGAGTAGACGCCACAGCCGGAGCCGAGAGAGGAGGCTCGAGGCCAGGGAAGTCGCTCATTCCGCCTCCCTTCTCTCTGCCGCGCTCGGTGGAGCCGGACGGCGGGCGACGGCGGCGATCGCCGGAGGAGCTCCGGGGCCGGCGAAGGCTCAGGGCACCTGAGGGGAGAGGCTTTTGGGGAGCAGAACTGCGGGGGGGAATGAGCTGAACTGACAAGAAAACGATTTCTACTAGATGTGGTGGCAGTGTAGTGTTTTTTTAGGTGTGTATCTCGGCGCATTTAATGAGAAATGAGAAGAATGGCAAGAGGCTGGGGAGTAAAGGAGGAGCTGGATAGAGAGGGGGTCGGAGGTAGGCGAGCAAAATGAGGGAGGGAGTGATACTGAGCACCGAGGAGGACGAGAGAATAAAAAGGAGAGAGAGAGGAGGATGAGGCAATACTAAGCATAAGGAGAGAGAACTCTCCTTTCAAATTTCGTCGCTTCATGCAAAGCCCTCTCTTGTCCCTATCAACTTCCTTTTTTTTCTTTTTTAGCTATTTTCCATTGACCAAATCTTGCTTATCTTCACTTATTTTCTCAAACAGCCGAAAAATAGTGCCCAAGAAATAGTGAATATCAAATCAAAAAAACGTAATACGATAAATACATCGAATATTTGGCATTGACATAAGATACGAATTTCATCATCTTTGTAACAACAACTTCAACTCTGATCAGTTTAAATTTAGACTGTTAAGGGGTCCATTTGTCATGTTTGGCTGTTATCCTTGGTTGTCTTAAGTTTCTCAAAATGATCATCGGAAGTAGTCTGCCGCTTTTTATGTCTTAAAGCTGCTTTTAAAGTTTGTTGCAGCCTTTAGGCAGGTTCATGAGGAACACGTATCCAACGCTTTTCCCCGCTACGGGGTAAGGTTCCATTCTTGTTTAGTTGGACTATCTTGGCCCTCTTTGCTCTTTGCTTTGATTTATTCTTTCCTGCCTTGGTAATTGATTTACTTCTTTGTACGTCAATGAATGGTGCCTTGGGTAGTCCCTCGTCCTTTCAAGGCAGTAAGAGATGTGCTAAACAGCGACTTCGATACAAGATGCATCATGCATCTAAGTTCTTCTTCAATGCTTATTTGGTATTTCTGCCAGTATCTCTGTCATAATTCTGCTTAAAAAGATACCGTCTAAATTTATGCTTTTAACATCAGCAACTTTTGAAGAAGGCAATTTTTTTGTTCAGGGAGTGGAAAATATTTAAGGACATCATTCCTAGACATTCATAGCCATGGACATTTAACCATACTCTTTTCCCTCTTTCTTTGGAGCACGAGACCTTTTAACCGAGGGAAAAAGTGGTCCCAGACATTCGGCTAGTCGAACGTACTAGGACGCTTCTTTCTGATTCTCTGCAGATATGCTTTTCTCTTCTCTGAAGGCATGTCATTGGTAGCAAGAAACCCTTCAAGTTTAGGTCCTAAAATCTGTGAAACTTTGACACAATAAATGCAGATAACGGGGACGCGCGCTCTCTGTAAATATCTTCTTTTTCCCTATTGGTCAGTATTTAGTACATTCCAGTACTGGATAGTCGAAAGAGCTGGTACTCTACCTCAGTAAACAAAGCTCTGGCAAAATGTACCCGAAAGCCGAAAGTCAAAAGTAAGGCCGGGCCAAACGATTGGCACGGCCTCACTCTGCATAGCAATTCATAACCGAGTGCACGCATTCAGATATGCAGGCCAGAACAGGAAAAGGGTTGTGGGGCAGAGAGGGAAGGAGGAATAACTAGGATCATAGGATTATCAAGTGGCTCGTAGTTTACAGCAGGAGGCAGGAGGCACTTAATTAAGCAATTACTTAGAGCATAAGAATCCTTGGGTGCAGTTTCATGTTGCATTGCCAACCTCCATTAGAGAAGAATACATTGCCTAACTTTATGTTTCTTGCGCTTTCAGGTTCCGCAATTGTTCTTGGTACTGTCCAAAAATTTTTTTGGGTAAGATTAAATGGAGATTTGTCCTCTTACTTCGTTCTATTCATTTCTTTTCCGATTTCAGGAGTGCTGGATTTGCTTTCCTGGATGGAAAGTACATGAGGCTTGCTCATTGAGATTGTAAACCATTTGTCGGTGGCCGCAGGAAATTCTGTTAAATGACATTATTTAACTTCTGTATTGTAAATCTCGTTGCATTAGTCAGCTTAAAATTTCGAGGCAGATGCAACAGAGGCGACATTCATCATCATCATCATCTCTCTCTCTCTCTCTCTCTCTCTGATGTTTTACTCTGTGACTTAAGACCCAGTTAGAAATTGGATAAAAAATATTAACAAATACGTTGGTTGTTTCTTTCCATCCAGGAGCAGCCATGTCTCTGGAAATCACATGTATGTAGCTGCGTATTATCCACTTTCCTATCTGTGCCTTGCCTACAAACTGAAAGAGCTAGCAAGTCACGGAGTTTCATCTAACTTCCGTCAACTCTACTCTACCTTGGAAGTATTGGACCCCCTTCTCTCACGATCCCAAAAAGGAAGGTTAGCTTGATAGTTTTAAATTTGTCCCGGGCCCGTGAATATGAAAAATCAGTATCTTTGTCTCTCACATCTTCCCGTTTTGTGCCAAGAAATGGCGTCAGAGGGCTGAAAGAGAAGGGCCCTCTGACGACATTTCTTCGACGCTGCACGCTACTGTTTTTCCAATCGATATTGTTTTTTAACAGCCATGTAATTGCAGAGCATCTCATCACTACGGGACTGTTTTTGATGGAAAAGCACTCACAAGCACAAAATGGGAAAGATTTGAGACGGTCATACACATCGATTTTTCCATATTCACGGGCATTGCAGAACAGGTCGCAACCAGCAAGCTTCTGGTGGTGCAGCTTTCGTTTTCTCCCCACCAGTTGTTACTCTTCCATTGAATAATATACATCCAGCATTGAATCGATTCAGCAACGCAACCTGAGCAAATCCTCCTCTTTCACGCACCGGTGATTCTCTGCCAAAAATTCCCCCAAGTCCTCATTACCCACTAAAGCGGATCTGGAACTGCATGCCTGAAAGCATCGGGACCACCAAGATGCCTACTGATGAACTTTCTTTTGCAAGCTGGAGTTAGCTGTTGGCACTATCCATAGGTTTGCCGAGTTGATATTTGCTCCATTATGCAGAACTTTTCTTGAGAAATTTGTGATCTTAGCTCTCTCTTGTGGCAAAAAGGGTGTTTTTGGGCTACAGACATTGAACCAAGAAAGCCTCAAATGTCCCTTTCGGGTGGATCACGAAATCATGCGCACGACTGCGTTGCCTAGGGCAATCACTATTATGGCCTTCATGAGAGTCCGCTCCGCTGGGAGCTAATGCCCAGAGATCATGTTGACATGCCAAGTGCTTGTTTAGAAGCACATTGCGATACCGCCTGGGGATCCACTTTTATCCGAGGATAGCTAGAAAGTGTCCTTTTGATATGTATGGGCAATAATTTATATTTATCTGAATTTTCTTTTTTTTTAATATAAAATTTACGAGATAAGTCGAACAAGATAAATGACGTGGAAGTATAATAAAATTGTATTCGAATTTTTTTTTTAAAATCTTTGTCTTCTTTATTGGGTGAAAATATAGAGAATACTTATTTCATTCATTCGTAAATCAATTTTAATTAGTGATAGAATTTAAAGAATGATAATTGGAACTGACTCGTGATGAGAAGCCCCCACAAATTCTCAAGTTTACCGCCAAGGCCATCCCTCGCTTTTACTGGTTACAGCTACTGTTTTTCTGTTGCATTTCGCAGTGAATTTTGGATATGTTCTGAGTATTTTTTTTAGATGGGAATGGGCACATTAAGTAACGAGACTTTCAATTTTACAAAGCACTAACTTTTTTTCAGGTGGCACGTATAAATTGTGTTTATTTATCGATTCATGGAAGACTAATCTTGTGAGATTGATTATGCTAACACAATAAAAAGTGCGTTAATCTAGTTTGCAGTGGATTTCTTAAGACATTAATTTTTTTGCTTTTCTCTGTTTAATTGTTTAGATGCCGGCGGGATCTTTCATGAAAGAATGCGAAGTGTTACGCGTTAGGATTGTCATCCACTTTCCTCTCATACGAATGCACTCTATCTGCCTGTAAAGCTAGTATAGTTGATATGGAAAATGCAATGGTGTGTTTGGGCTGACTTTTATACCTTTGCCTTTTCTTTCCATTCAACATTTTGAAATAAGGTTTCCACCGGACACCAAGCCCCTCAAATACTTAAAAACATATACGTACCAACTTATAAATTCATTTAGAAATTTTTATTATCAATTTTTTCGAAATTTAAATAGTTTTGTATTTCCCCATACATTCAGTAAAAATGAACTCTTAAAACCAAAATAAAAGATCCATACTAATTGATATATTTGGAGAAATCTAAAACCCCGAGCTTTTCTTTCTTCCCTTGCATGGTATATAATTTTCATCAAAACAATTGACGTCCATGATGCTGCACCTGCGCTGTTGTGGCTGTGCCTTCTCTGAGATGTCTTGAGATTCGTATGTGTTCCTCTGGAAGTGGAGCAAATATCAACTCGGTAGACCTTCGGACAGTGCCAACAGCCAAGTCCAGCTCACAATAGATAGTTCATCAATAGGTATCCTGGCGTTCCCGATGCTTTCCAGGCATGTAGGATTGGGGAGAAAACGGAAACAGCACCAGAAAGTCTTGCCGGTTTTAAACCTATTCTGCAGTGCCCCCATCAACACGGAAATATCAATGTTGTTGTCTGCCTTCAGCATCTTTCCCGTTTTGTGCTTGAACAGTCTCGGTAAAAGAAAGGGACGGGCCTGGATGGATCTGTCAACCTTGACGACTCTCTTTTGTATTATTATACATACCTATGTATGCACGTACGTACTTACGTCTTTCTACATGTTTTCCAAACCGCTAGAAAGTACATGTATCTCTTTAGTAAATCGACTATCCACATATAAAATATATTCGGACTATATATAAATAATAGTTTCGATTTTTAAAGCGGTTTATGCCAACTGTGGCTTGACGGGTTTCCATATTGGTCATCTATTTCCAAAGGAATTGTCAATTTTTATTCAGTTATAAATCTCCACATAATTCTTTTCATAAATGTGAATTCAAATGCCTCTTCCTAAAATTTCTCTTTTCATTCTAAGACTCGCTCTCCTTCTATATTATCATCTTGTAATCAAATCATTTCCTTTGAGAAGCCATTGCAAGAAATTATGGGTTTCCTAGATAGAGTTTATCATTGCAATCTTTGCTGCCAAAAATTTCATAATTTTTGTCACTCATGGAACAGAACCCCCACCCCTCCCGCCCCGCCCCCCCAAAAAAAACACAAACACACCACAAATTTCGACACTTATTAATTTCAGTGACAATCCATGGCATGTTAGCTGGGACACTCTTTCAAGCTAATGTGGTCCAAAAGCGGGAACATATCATTTCGAAATAAACGAAAAATGAATCGAGCAATAATAACAGTGAAATGGTCGGATCCTTTTCTTCTTCGCTTTTGTCCTTTCCCCTGCAATTTTCTTCTCCTTTCTTGCCTGCATGGTATCCGTTTCACGCGATCTCGTCCTCTCCTCTCGTACTGCCTACTCACCAGCAGGGCACATGGCAAGGCGGTTCCTTCATAGATTTCTTTTGTATCCTTTGCTATTTATTATCAAAGGGATCGTGACCATTACTGGTAGTGCTCAGTCCTCCATATTTTCGAGTTCAGCCTCTTCCTCCCATCGTCCTCCACAACTTCTTCTTCTTCGTTCTTCTTATTTTCCTTACTTTCTCCATGGCGACGAGTAGACGAGAGCTTGAATACAAGATTCATGAGCTGGAGACTTCCATCAACAGTGAAAGGCTTCACTTTGTGAAAATCTTGGCCCTGCATATCGTGGGACTCAGGCTCATGCTGAGTATTCTGCCTCCCTCCAATTTTCATTGCAAGCATGTTTGGATGCTGGGCGCTCTTGTCATGCTGGTCAGGGTTCCCTTCTCCGTCTCCTTCATGAGGTGCGTGCTGCGGCTCATGGATCTGCACGCGGAACTGAATGCTGCGAAGCGTAACGCGGGCTGGGACGGGGAGGAAGGCTTCCAGAGGAGAGACCGCAGGAAAGTATACGCCATTCTCGCTGTCATCTGCCTTTCTGCCATCTCCGATGTCGCGATTGTGCGATGTCTGATGCTGGCGTGTCAGCATGCCTAGAATGACATGTTTGATGTTAGCGGTTTCAAGTGTTTGAACTTTCTCAACTTCTTAGGATTTTGTACCAAGTGTTTCCGGACTTGTTTACATTAGTAGTATTTTCTATTAGAAATCTCAGTGGAAAATTGGAGCGCTTTTATGTGTTTCAAGATCTCCTCGGTTCCTTTCCCTCTTCTTGTTTCTGTCTTTCTTGTTTTCTATTAGAAATCTCGATGCCGACCGAATTCTGGGAAGTATTTAAGCTTGGAATCATGAGTGGAGACGCTTTTTTTTTTTTTTTTACGGAATTATTTTTTTGGTGCAAAACAATAAATTTCTATCTTGCTATATGACAACACCGTGAACATAAAATTAAAGCAAGTAAGTGAAGTACTTAGATGACGTAGCTCAACTATTATATACCTATGATTACTTAGATCATAACTCAGAGATTTTATATATCTTTGCTCTTATTCTCATATTCATTTAAATCTTATTTGACCAACGAATATCTAGGACTTTCACTCGTTAGCAAACTAAATGCACTGATCTTGTTTTCTAATTAGATATTTACAATGCATGGACTCTAAAAAGAAAAATCTTATTTGCAGATTCTAAGATAAGATCTTACAAATGGTCACCATTTTACACCTAGCTCCAAATTTTGAGATCTTATATTTTTATTATCGTTGATCTCAAGTTCTTTTGATCTTATATTTTTATAACTTTTGATCTAAAGTTCTTTTGATCTTATATTTCAACGCTCTGCACAATTCTAATCGGTAATTTACGATGCATGTTTTTCAAATTGACAATGTTGTTTGCAAATTGAAAAGTTGACATTTTCTGAAGATGACCATCATTTCACAGCTAACTCAAAATTGTAGATACCACTTTTTGGGTTATCATGCCAAATCAATTAATCATTTTCTTTGGTCA
Organism: Eucalyptus decipiens; assembly: GCA_014182575.1. NCBI lineage: Eukaryota > Viridiplantae > Streptophyta > Magnoliopsida > Myrtales > Myrtaceae > Eucalyptus > Eucalyptus decipiens. The sequence continues at coordinate 20,470,790 of CM024618.1, read as the reverse complement.
AATCAGTTGATCATTGATTAGGGTCATCACTATGTTCTTTAATATTCATCTGACATGGGAATGGAATGGTGCATGCATGCACTGGCATGCTTTATCGTGCAAAACCAAGCTTCTAATTCCATTTCGAGAACGGCCAAGGGGTACTCCATCTTGCACTCGCGAATGGAAACTGTGTGACCATTGTCAGGACACAAGGCAAGCATGGCCCTGCATCTTTTCACCAGAAAGGACAGTCAAACGTCTGTTAGACTGACAATATATGCAAATCTCTGCGCGAATTCCGATTGCGGGCCAAGTCCAAGAAATGTTGGTAGACAGAGACACCTGTTGAGGGAAAATGATGGAACAAATTGAAAGAGTGAAAAGAAAAAAAAAAAGGCGGGTTAAAGTGTGCTGGTGTAAGTAAAATTACGAGTGTTTACGGTTCGGATTTTCTGAAAAATTCAAACCGGACCAAACTGTTTGATTGTGTATTAATTTTAAATTGAATCGCATCTCGAACCAAATGTAATCCAAACCGAACACTCAATTTGAGTCAATTTTTAAGTTTTTCTTTTTCTTAATATTAAGAATAGGTTTAATGATGAAGGAGAGAGATCATGTAAATTATAATATCAAAAGGACGTGCGACTTTCAATTTGGTTTGGTTAACCAACTGAACTGAAACTATCTAAACCGGTGAAAATGGTCATTTTTTTATTATCCAAACCAAAACTCAAACCGAACCAAAAATACATGAAAATTTAATTAGAGTCTAATTTCGGTTCGGTTTTCCAATTTGATTCTCACACCCTTAATTAAAACTATCTTAATCCCTAATTATGTTATGAACTTGGCAACACAGATGAATTATATTTAGCTTATTGATATGTTAGTATTTAGATTCAATCTTTAAATTTTACAATATTAATTATCTTGAGATTTTCTTATTATAATATATATAACATATATTCATTTGATTCAAGTTATCTCTGACTTGATTTGAAGTACTGAAAAAAAGAGGTAATGGTGAAATGCTCAAGAAATTTAAAGAATGCTGGAACATTAGTTAGAAGGTTAATGCAATGTACGAGATCTTGGTCGTCCCACATATATTTTTTCCGTTAAAGTTGTGTAGATTTTTGGGAAAAAAAAAAGATTAAAGAATAATAGAGTGGTAGTCTCCCACAAGCGCTAGTACTCTAAAATCGAAACATAGATTTTTCGATGAAGATTTGTTTGACAATAATCATGCCACCTAAGATATGTTTGATAGTAATTATGATACATAGATTTGTTTGTAATTTCTAATCAAATTGCTTCATATAAATATCGTGGGTGCCAAATGATATTGGTTGATGCAAGATAGACCCTCCTAGCGAAATGGAACTTTAATTAAAGTGATAAATGTATTGGAAGTATTAAAAGTGTAATCAAATCTTAAAATTTTCAAAAAATATAATCAAATTCTAAAACCTATCACAAAAGTACAATCAAATTCGAGGCCATAACTTGAGGGCTTCCATCGGTGGCTTCTGGCCACGGTTGTGGCAAGTGGCGGGCTTGCATGTCGTGGGCCTGCGTGCGTGCTGGTGATTGTGTTTCCGTCCGAGCTGCACTGCTTGGTTGCTTGGAAGGCGGTGGCGCTGGTATTCATGACCACCGGCCTCTACCTCGCCAGCTTCATCATGCTCATGCTGCGCCTCATGTGGAGGTATGCGGAGCTGGAGGCCGTGGAGGGCCTACTGAGGCGGCCATTAGCGGAAGTAGAGGGCGGTGCACTGGGAGGAGGGAGGCCGCAGTAGGCAGGCCCGGTCCGCCACCCTTGCTGTGGGGTACTTCGTCATCTTCACTGTCACCATTGCTTGGATTTCTTGGTTGTTGGCTTGCCCCGACCGGCTGAGATGAAAGTGTCAAAAACTGTCTTTAGCTTGGTTAGGGAAGATGATGCACAAGTTTTATGTTTTGCTTTCAATCAAATGTAGATGCGGCTGCGTATTTATGTTTTTTTTTTTTTTTTTTTTTTGGTAAGGATGCGTATTTATGCTTTGATTTCAACAAAACCGAACTTCTTACTGTCATGGAAGATGATGCAGATGGGTGGTTTTTTATGTTTTTAATTTCAATTGAAAATTGCTTCTTCATCGCATTTGACATGATTTATTCTTGTTATGGAAGATTTGACTGGTGAAGGGCGAGAACGGGGCACTTCTCAATGACTGAGGAGTTAAATTTTTGGGGTGTAATTTGTGGAAATGGGCTCGTGGCAAGCATGGTCTAGGACGCCGGTTAATTAGAACGTTGAGAACTGAGGGACGGCCGACATCCACTCAATCGATGCAAAGAAATCAACCATTTTTCATGAAATAGTCCCCCGATTCACGAGGAAAAATTGTATGAGGCAACTACTATCAGTAAACGATACATTTAGAACCACTTTTTCGCCCTCTTTTTTTTTTTTTTATGAGGTGGAAATATAAGTTTGGATTTTCTAGGGTCTGACTTTCAAATAAGAAAAAAACGCTACTTTCTACAGGCAAGTAAATCGAATTATCTGTCTTCAATTATAACTCTAAAGATATTGGTGAACAAGATTCATTTCCATTATTAAAAAATTAATAGCTCGACACAAAGCTCAACCAAAAGAAACCAAAGACTAATTATACAAGAACACAATTTTTAGCTCTTTCAATGCAGCTGTACGTGTTATTTCAGTACTCTTATTAGTGGAAAACTTACTGCACGCATGATAAATCTTGTTTCAAAGTTGTTGATTAGCACTTCTTTTATTGCCTTAATAAGACGAGGGACTGTCTAAGGCATCATTCGTGGACGTGCGAAGAAGAAAATCAATTACCAAGGCAAGAACAAACCAAAGCAAAGAGCGAGGAGGACAAAGATAGTTTAATTAAACATTAATAAAACCTTATCCTGCAATGAGGTAAAGCGTCGTTCCTCTTAGGAACCCGAGGCAAAAGCACCCTGGCGAAATGCACCAGACAAATTATATTCCGCATAAAACAAATCCGCGTCATGCCAAATTTGTTGCCATGCGATGAAGTACAGAGACAGATAAGTTCAAATTCCTATTTTTCAAGACTAATGCAGTTAATGAAAGTGGTTTATTGCTATATAACAAAACTGAGAGCACAAAATTGAATCGAGTAAGTGAAGTACTTAAGTAACATGGCTCAACTAATTTAAGCATATGATTGCTCAGATCATAATTCAATGACTTCGTATACCTTTCAATCAATTTTCATATTCATCTAAATCTTACTCGACCAACAAATATCTAGAACTTTCACTCGTTAGCAAACCAAATGCACCGGTCCCATTTTCTAATTAGAGATTTACAATGCATGGGCTCCAAACAAGATTGTTGTGCTTACAGATTGAAGTTAAGATCTTCTAAATGGTCACCATTTTACACCCAACTCTATACTTTGAGGTCTTACATTTTTATGATCGTTCATCTTAAGTTTCATTAATCTTGTATTTCGACACTCGCAGAATTTTAATCGGTGATTTTCAATGCATGTTTTTCAAATAAATTGTGTTGTTTGCAAATTTAAAAGTTAATATCTTCCAACGATGGCTGCCATTTTGCACCTAGCTCAAAGTTTCAGATATTATATTTTGGGTTATCATGCCAAATCAGTTAATCATTTTTTTTTTTTTGGTCAAACAAGTTGATCACGTTAATTATTGATTAGGGCATCCAAATCGTTGTCGTCATAGTAATCCCAATGTTCCTTAATATTCATTTACCATGGGAATGGAAATGGCGCGCGCATGCACAGGCATCCTAGCATTGCCCGGCCAATTTATCACCAGACTGGATGACGTATGTTAGACTGACAATATATGCAAACCTATGCGGAAATTCCTGTTCCAAGCCAGCTGTGTCAAAGAAATGTTGGCAAACGGAGACACCTGTTGGAGGGAAAATGAGGGAATAAATTGGAAGAATTAAAAAAAAAAAAAAAATGGGTTTAAGTGTGCTGGTGCGACTGAAACTAGGGGTGTTTCGTGTTCGGATTTTCCGGAAATTCGAATCCAACCGAACCGTTTGAGTGTATATTAACTTTAAATAGAATCATGACTCAAACCGAATATAATCCAAATCAAAAACTCTCGGTTCGGTTTTTATTTTTATTTTTTAAATATTAAAAATATAATTAATGACAAATAAGCGCAAGAATTGTGTAAATTATAATATTAAGAAGAAGGGCAATTTTTAATTTGAACCAAAAGTATCTAAACTAGAATAAAAACGGTTATTTTTTATTATCTGAAAGAAAAAAATGCATGAAAATTCAGTTCAATATTAATTTTGATGTGTTTGTCACTAGAATTTCAATCCTTAGATTTTACATTACTAATTATCTTGAGATTTTTTTATATAATATATGTAATGTAAAATATTATTCATTCGATTCAAGTTATCTCTGACTTGATTTAGAATACTGCAATGTACAAGATCCTGCTCATCCACCATGTGCTTTTTTCGTTAAAGTTGTTTAGATTTTTTAAAAGAAAAAAGAGAATGATAGTCTCCCACAAGCGCTAGTACTCTAAAAACGAAAAATAGATTTTTCGATAAAGATTTGTTTGATAGTAATTATGCCACCTAACATATGTTTGAAAGTAATTATAATGCATAGATTCGTTTGTAATATCTAATCCAAATTACTTAAACATTGTGCATGCCAAATGATATCAGTTTATCCAAAATAGGCCCTCCGAGCAAAAAACGGGACTTTAATTAAATTATTTTCTTTTTTATCATTAAAAAAGTGCTCGCATTTCTCCACAACTTCATCAACAATTATTTTTTCATTTTTTTCATCTTGTTGCAAAATACTTAATTTTGTGTTCTGGGTTTTGAGTAATAACTGTATTATCTTATGAAATTCATAATGTCAAAATAATAAAAAGTGATTTGAAAAATATAAAACACCGAAATTGATCGATGGTAATATTTCAATAACAATTTGAGATTCCACCGATGCTCATGATAAGCAATCGGAGTAAATTCACAATGATTTGATTGATTTTAGACAAAACAGAGGGAGTAGAACCAAAGTTTAAATAAATAAATAAATAAATAAAAGAAAAAAAATCAGAGTTTCTGTTCTTTCCTTTTGCTTCTTCTTCACAGTGCAAATGGCCTCTCTCTCTACCCTCATTCTCCTCCTCCTCCTCCTCCTCCTCCTCCTCCGGGCTCTCTCTCACTCTCTCTCCCCACCTCCTCCACTTCGATGCCAACCGAAGAAACGCTGTTTCCGATGGGCCAAGAAGAGCTCGAAACCGAGGCTCTTAACTTGAGGGCTTCCATCGGTGGCGATGGTTCTGGCAAGTCGAGCCAACACGTCGTGGGGCTTGCGTTCGCTCTTTGGATCGCGTCTCCATCCGAGCTGCACTACTCGGACGCTTGGACGGCGGTGGCGCTGGTGCTCATGGCCGCCGGCTTCTACCTCATCGGCTTCGTCATGCTCATGCTGCGCCTCATGCAGAGGTTCGCGGAGCTGGAGGCCGCAGAGGGCCAGCTGAGGCGGCCATTGGCGGAAGTAGAGGGCGGCGCCGGGAGGAGGGGAGGCCGTGGTAGGCGCGTCCTGTACGCCACCCTCGCCGTTGTGTACTTCGTCCTCTTCACCGTCGCCATTGCTAGGATGTCTTGGTTGTTGGCTTGCCCCGACCGCTGAGATGGAAGTTGACGCAAGAGTCAATAAGTGCCTAGCACAAGCATACTGTCGTAAAAAATCTATTATGTCTCTAGTTTCGTTATGTGATGTTTCTTCTTTTTCGAGTCTTTTAAGGACCAGATGGGTTTCTATATTTTACTTCTAATCAAACATGGTTTTCTATGTTTTGCTTTCATTTGAAGATGGCTTCTTCATCGCATTTAACATGATTAATTTTTTTTTTTTTTTTTGGAAGATTTGACTGCTGAAGGGACAAGAACAGGGTAACTTTGTGGGCATAATTTGTGGAAGTGGACCCGTGGCATGCATAAAAGGTTTAGGACACCGGCTAAGTGAAAAGGTGAAGAACTAAGTGACGGTCAACATTGACTCAATTAACCAAATCAAAAGATTTAAAATAACTTTTGCAGTGTGCCAATACAAACAAATCATCGACTCAATTAACCGAATCAAAAGATTTAAAGTAACTTTTGCAGTGTGCCAATACAAACAAATCATCGACCATTTTCACCTCGATTCATGAGGAAAAATTGTACGCAGGAAAGCTGCTCTTAGTTAATGATACATCTAGAGCCACTTTTTCGCCTACTTTTTTTTTTTTTTTTTCCACAAGGTGAAAATACAAGTTTGGCTTGCTGTGGTCAACTTTCAAATCAGAAGGAAACGCTACCTTCTTAAAACAAGAAAAATCGAAATATCTATCTTCAATTATAACTCTAAGATATCGGTGAACAAGATTCATTTCCATTGTTTAAAAAGTTAATAGCTCGATGCAAAGGTCAACGAAAGAAACCAAAGACTAATTATACATGAACACAATTTTTAGCCCTTTCAATGCAACTGCACGCGCTCTTTCAATGTGTATCTGTTAAGAGCGTGAGACAGAACAAAATAGATCGATGCGAACTGTTTTTGCTCGAAATGAATCGGCAAGATTATCCTTGCCGAGGGTCCATATGCATTTATCCTACTTCCAAGTTGATCCACCAAGTCTAATGACTTCTTCACCTTCACTTCTCCCTCTAGGAATCCTTTCCATAGTAGAACCCCCTTTCTGATCGCTCGCATCCCCGTAGAGATCCCTCAGCTTGGCTAGATTCAAAGATGCGGCGGTCTTCTCCTTCACTCCGTCTTTCTGTGGACTGTGATGATTACGGTCGAGATGTGCGCCACCATCTCGCAGGCTCTGACTCTGGCTTCTGCTCCGACTTCGACTCCGGCTCCTGCTCCTCCGAGAATCCCTGCTGCGCTTCTCATAATCTCTCTCTGCATACCTGGATCTACGGTCAGTATCACGCCTGTCCCATTCTCGATCACGGTCCCTCAATCTCTCCCTATCCCTCTCTCTATCTCGATCACGATGTGTGTCACGTCCACGATCCCTGTCCCTATCTCTATCTCGTTCTCGTTCCCTTTCACGATCTCGATCGCGGCCATAGTCGCGATCCCTCTCCCTTTCTCGATCGCGGTCACTACGATGTCTCTCTCTATCGCGATCCCGATCTCGGTCTCTATCCAATTGTGTGTCCCTCTCCAGATGTTCTCGATCATCACGGCTCTGGCTGCGACGGCTAGGAGATTTTCGGAGATCATCACCACCACCTTTTTCATAAGGAGGTACTGGTAAGGTGCGACGAACAGGTGAGGAATCTCTAGTTGATGCCCGATGAGGAGCCCTCTGACCAAAAGACACAGAGAGAGAAGCTTTCACAGAAGGGGGTCGTCGAGCAGTCTCCTCAGACCCATGACGGGTCGTATCACCCGTCACACCAGAATGCTTGGTAGGAAGTTTCATCTTTTCGAGATTAGCAACAATCTGCCGCAGAACTGGGACAGGGATTCTAGGAAAGAGAGTATCAAAATAGTACTGCAGCACAACAAAAAACGATGTAGCTGTCATGATATTGCTTTAGACTCAAAATAAGAATGTCAAAATATGAGAGAGAGACAGAGAGAGTGTTAAAGCATATACTATCCCAATACAATGGTCAGTGAACAAATCATTACCAGTAAAATTGCTCAGTCAAACAGATCACAAAGGTGAACAGCATGTCCAAAAAGAAAAATAAGTAGAGTGGATAACTGCATGATTACATGTGCTGAACTGGCTAAAAGTACCACAAATCTATGTAGATACTATATACCTTCTATGACACTCAAGTCAGTGAAAAGACAACTTTGGCTCATTTGGAATCTATTATAGAGATGACCTTCCATCAATCAAGAATTACAGAATGAAGGTCCCAATAGAAGCAGCACACACTCGTGATCAGAACACAATCTAGAAATTGGGACAGCTTACCTGTCCAAGAAGCAAATCACGCAAATACACACCCATTGTGGTCATTCGCCCATTTGATCCTGGAGAAAATTCCTGAAAACAATCTTAAGTCAACAGTATGTACTTACATCAAAAACATAAATTCAACATAACCATCCAGAAAATAATTCTTCCTAATAAAAACCATAAGTCATTACAGTTCCTAAGAACAAAAAGCAGTGATGATAGCTTTAGTACTAACAAAAGTTAATCAAAGAACTACATCCAGAATAGTATCCCCAGACTACATATAAGTCTTCTTTTCAAAAAATTTATTTCATGTCAAACGGCAACATAGTAAATACTGCCACACACATGCGTCATAGCACCTGCAAGAGAGAATTTGAGCAAGGGGACTTTAGATTTTAAAAATGTACTCGCCTCATGTTATAATTCTCAGTCCCAGATTGGATCCGTCAATGTTTGGACATCATACCCACCCACACCCAAATCAATGCTCGGCTAGCTGCTTTCTGATGACTGTATCAGACATTTTAAAACCAAAAGTACTCCTGACTAAGTAATGAACCAAGTGAAAAAAAAAAAAAAAAAAAAATTGTAACACGGACCATTAACCCTCCACAAGAAAGAGATTACACAGATAGAAGAGGCACAGATCTTAGCTCTAGATAAAGCAAAGTTAAATTAAGAGACTCTCATCAGGTGCACCAGTAAAGACTACACCAAAGAGAAGGTAAAAGTTAAAAGAGAAAAATATAAAGAAACGCAAAAGTACTGGGAATCCAAAATTTATTGAAAGGAAAGTAAGACAAAAGCTGATTTGCATGTGGGTGCTTTTTAGTTTTTACAGGAATGGGTTCTCGACACATGCATGGATGTGAAATATATTCAAAAGGCAGCTCACAATATACTTCTTTTTTTTTTTTTTTTTTAAATATTTTTGTTTCGAGGCTTTCTAAACACTCAATTCCCCCGATTCACCTTTGTTGCAACGTATGACCATCATGACAACGTTTCCCAAAACATTCTCAGGAAGCAGATAGTCAAACAAATAAGTTTAAGAATAGAGAAAGTCATTTGTTTTGTTACAGGCAAGTCTGATGGTGCTCAGCAACTTCATAACAACTAGGGTTCACCAAAGATAAGGAAGGTTGAAGACACCAAATATTTGTGATTATAATAAGAGCCTCAGAAAGGTGAGTGAGACCTTAGGAACCCAACAAGTTTTCCAATAGAAGCTCATGAACTTAGAAGATAAAATTTTCAGTATCTTGTAAGCAATGAATTATCAATAAAGAAAAAGCCAGTCTGGTTGCTTTCAGACCACAGCGGAAAGCCACATGCTGCAGTATCTAATTCATCCCAACAAAACCAAAAACACCTCAAGCTGTTTAGCATAAAAATATGACATCTTTTAATAACTCTCTCTCCAATAGTTAAGACTGGCTGAATTTCATTCTGCATTTAATAAACATACCATCCCAACAAGAAGAAGTGCTTCAGCATACTATAAAACACATCCATAAAATCTCAGGCAAAGTTGCAGGTACCTCTTCATCTTTAATGTATGGCTCACACCAACTCCATAAGGTCTTAGGATCTGCAGCATATCTCAAGTACAGAAATCCAATCTGCAAAGTTTTTGGAAATGTAAGCACCAGCATAAGAATAACGAAAGGCTAACAGCAACATATAATAGCCAGCCCCCTAGATTACAGAAGAAAGAGCACTCTGGCGATGTGCATGAAAATCTCATGCTGTTAGATAAACTAATCTTAAAATGCAGGGTAATCTACTTTTTATTCTTAAGTCATGTAAAGTCTAGACTTGTGTCTGACTGAGGAGTGAGGGCATTAAAATTGAGAGGACATTTTGGAAAGCTACAACTATGCTCTTCTCTATGTAAGCCCTTCCTCCAATTTAACGGAAGAACTCATAGCAAGAAAGAACTGGGTTCCAGAATACACATGTTAAGAGAGAGAGGAACCAACTTAAGAGATGCCTTTCCACATTGAAACAACTCTTAGTTACATCTCTAACCAAATAGAGAGTTTCCAAGGATGAGGGAAGCTTACACTCTAATTACTTCCACAGTAATAAAGACCTGCTGCTTCAGTTCCCCACATTCACGAGGAATTTTCAAAATTTGGTAGGAATGATTCTGCATCTTTGAGTTGTCATTTTCAATAGCTACAGGGAGTCCACGAGAATCAGATTGTGCGAAGATTTTCAGTGGTAAAAGAGAAATTTAACACTGAATAGTTTATCAAGCACTTTGGGTTATCTAATGCACGGTTTAACTACAAAAGGAAGGGAGATTCTGGCAAGCTGGTTTCTTCAAAACATGGCCAAGTCAAGCTGGATGGACTTAAAGGTGAAGAATTGGCCACCTTCATTCATCATTAAGCAGAAGTTAGCCATTAAAATGCTCATTCTCTCAAGTGGTTTAAAGTTTGCCATGCTTCTAGCAATGGTGTTCTTATTAGACAATAAGAATCTGGAAAGAAGGCATCATTTCACAAGTAGTAACAACCAAAAACTGAATGTTTGCACGTAATACTTGTTTGTAGAAGCATTAACTGGTACCAAATATTTAAGCAGATGGCCTAATTTGGAGATCTTATGCAAATCCCTTCCTGAACTTTTATTGAAATCATCCTCCACAAGTCTCTTCTCTGTAATGGTGATTGTTCCTTCCAAAGCTTCTTATTGAAACTTTATTGGAATCTCTGCTTACTTAACTAAAAGAAAATAGTCCAATGATTTGAACAATGAATATTGGAAAATATACAGTAAATAATAGCACGTGTTAAGAATCTTCAAGTTCTCTGAACCATCAGAATCCAAATAGCTCATGCTTCAATATTTCACATTGCTGATTCAGAAACAATTCAGCAAGCAGGTATAAAAACGAAGCAAGGCAAGAGTGCACTTACCGCCCTTATATAAGGAGAATCTGGGTGCTTTAAGAGACCGTGCATTTGTTTGACAGTCAGTTTCATGGTGAAGAACTTGTACAGGAGACAAAATGCTGTCGAAGGACCACGGACAGTTTCCCGTCATCCATGGCTCTACGTGATCAACTTGATTGTAGATTTCATCAATCACTTCATGGTAAGTCTTCAAACGATACAACTCCTTGAAGTAATCTGATGAGAGGATATTCATACACAGGACCTTCTCTAGCAACGAATCAATTGGTCTGCCACTCGTTTGTATCTCCATAATTCTAAATCTAATGTATGCCTCAACTTACACAAATCTCTACTCTTCAGCAACAGCGGTGTCAAGCAGAATCACAAGCCCATACTGCAACATGGAACGAACCCAGCTAGTATCAATGTGGGAAACAATTACCGGACAAAAGAAGCGTAGAAAAGAAGGCGTATGGACCATAAAAATCCAGTCACAAAAAAATTCTACCACGCAAAAGCACAAACGAACACAGGAAAGTAGAGAATTCCTACAAAGAAGTCAAAAAAAAAAAAATCCGCCTTTTCACTCGAATAATGAAACTCGCAAAACCAAGATCCACTAGACGAACGTAACACCGATTCTTGAATCCACCCAATTGAGCTTTCCATTAAAAACGACAAAAAAAAAAAGAAAACCCAAAAAAGGTTTTACGCAATCAGCACATTTCGAATTACCTTCATCTCAATTTTCTCGACCACGAGAACACCGAGCAAGTCAAGAAGCTCCCCCCCCAGGCGCGGGAAAAAGTCCTACAGAGAGCTAGCGAAGTCCAACCATTCTAAGGAAACGCTAAATCAGAAGAGCATACGCAGGACCAATCACGCCGACGGCGAGGGGCATTCCGGGAACTCGAGCGGGAAAACAGCATATAATTCGTCGAATCACTCGAAAAACTAAGGACCGGAACTCCGACAGGCGTGTTCGAGAAACAATCGAAGCTCCCATCGCGTTGACGCACGAAGGAGGAAAGGAGAGAGAGGAGCACGTACCAATTTGGAATCGAAGGAATCGCCGGATCGATCGAGAGATTCGCAGGAAGAAGAAGAAGAAGAAGGATCCAAAACCCTAGAAATGGCGAGCTCGCAGTACAATGGAATATGTTCTTTGCTACTTCGGAGCGAACCGCCCGAAGCGCCCCTTATAAACCGAGCGGTCCGGTCTCTTGGATGGCTTCAGGATGATATCACCTACGACTTTCTGGCCCGAACGACAAAAAAAAAATATATATATATATATAATTCTAGATTCTGATAAGATTTATGGATGAATGCAAAAATAAACTCAAAAAATCTCAAAAATTAATGTTTTTGAAGTCAATGAAACAACTTTTGACCCAAAAAAAAAGAGTAAATGAAACGATTAGAAAGTTCAATCTTGGACTCTTGTTTCTACTTGGATTAGAATTTATCTAACTAGTGTTTTTAGGACATTAAGGCGAACCGGACGTTGACTTCATTATCAAAGTGGATAGTCCAGCCTTAAATTTTAAAGAGTATTTTGGGAAACTTATTTTATGACTATTTTGAGCTAGTCTTTTAGGACATTAGAGTGAACCGTTATCAAACCAAACTGTTTGGCGGTGGCAATTTAATGTGAGTTTTTTAAATTAAATGAAACGGTAGAAATTCCAATTTCGAGCTCATGCATATGCTTAAGTTAGAATTTATCTAGCTACTTTCTTATAATATCGGAGTAAATTGGTTAGTAACTCAATTATCAAACATGTGTCAGCTTGTAAATTTAGAGGGTGAGTTAAGGAAAATACTTATAACTATCTAGCTCAAATAAAAAGAAAATGTAAATTTTAGGAAAAATTAAGAGTGAAATCAAATAGATTCAAACAACTTTAAACGTTGACGTTAATGTGACTTTTGAATATTTTAGGGGCCCAACATTGAGAAAAAAAAAATATAATTTTAAGCACTAAAATATGTAGGATGGATAGGACCAGACATATATATACATACATATATATATGTATATACATATGTATGTGTGTATGTATATGTATGTGTGTTTATGTTGCGGGAAAAATTAAAGAGAAAGTTCAGCCCTAGATAGATGGATTCTTATTTGCCTTCCTATATTATTGGTTTAAATAAGGATGCGATTGCCTTCTCTGCTAATTTGCCCCACAAAATTTCAAATTCCCAGCTTTATCAACCCCAAAAGTTTCTTCGGCCGAAAAACCACAAAATTTCAAAGTTTATTTGGATTCAATCTTTATCAACAAATGCCAGTACAATTTGATAAAAGCATACTATTTCAAAGATTACACTTCAAATTTGATAATCGCCGATGGTCAAGAATAAAAAATAAAATATTCCAATTAATATGGAAAAGCAATAAAAAGTTGCTTTCTAACATATGAATAATATTCCAATTCAATTGGACACAACATGAAAGTGATAATACGTTATGAACTCAATACGGTGTTAAGAAGATAAATGGCTTTTGTCATTCCAATTCCCGTTCCAAATTCATTATCCATAGTATTCTCTACTAAGCCTACTCTTAAATTAATCGGGCCTATTTAGTCAAACATCTTTTTAAGAAACGAAGAGCCTCGTTTCCAACTTTACCCAATTTATTTCTTTGGAAGCCAATTTTTGTTTTAGTTAACAAGATGAAGTTTATCTAGTGATTAAGATTTGAAATGAGCAAATTGATTGGTTTCGTTTAATACTTGTTCCGACTGCGGTCACAATACCATCCACTTCAGTGTTCTAATCTGTCCGGTTTTTAAAACGTCGGCTTTAGCGATGATCCTTGATCTGAACGAGACCGACGATGTAATATTGCAGAAAGAGAGATTTGGATGAGAGGATGGAGATGGGAGGAGAGAGACTGGTGTTGACATTTATGATGCAGGTAACATATGATACGGACTTGTTTTGACTATAACGAGTCACCTCTCTCTCCCGTTCTCACCAAAAAAAAAACCTTACACGGTACACTCGGAAAACCATAAACTAAAAGCTCTCGAGAAACTCTGGGAAAAAACTCGCAACCCAGGCAGAGCAAAATGGCTTATTTGCAAGGCCATGTAGAACCCACTCAAGAGGAAATACCCCCTCTAATTAATAGTGTAATGAACTTCGATACCGCACGCACTGCCATCACTTGATGGGCTTCAAGGGGTGACAATGCTGATGGAATCTGTAGAGCTGATGGGTCCAATACGTGCAGGTCCAGCATTTTGCTGCTCAACATCCAGAATGCCGGCTCTCTGGGGATGATCAAGGGCCTGCTCGATCTGCTAGGACAAGAAGCCGGTTAAGAATTTAGTCGCTGCTCTCCAAGTAATTGTTATTGTCTAGGCCCGTTCGGTGTGTTTGAGAGAGAGAGAGAGAGAGAGAGATCCTATTAATTCTTACTAAAGTTCATGCTTTTCAAGACCAATCGCATTCATATGACCATGGGAATCCAAATTTGGGCAAGATCTGTGGTGAAAGGGCCTGCTGAACAATGGCACTAACTGGACTCTAGGAATCATCTCTTTTCTCAGCAACCGTATCTCTTCCTCTTCGATCATCTGCTTTTTGATAGACTCATATTGGAAATGGAAGTGCGTATCATGAAAATCTGGAACTTTTCAGACACCTCTACACCTTTTGCAACTTCTCTTTATATTTCTTCTGTTGCTCCATGAGATACAGCTTGGTCGCAACCTGCTTGTGGTGCCCCATTAGAAAACTCAGGACAACGAATAATTCATATTGAAATCTACATACTATTGATCAAGAATACTAATCAACTTCCACTCAATACATGTGCTGTGCGCGTGTACATGTGCATGATGTCATAATGGATATGCATGATGAAGACTCACTGAATAATTGAACATCGCACGTTTGACAGCTCTGTTGCGTGTGGAGTTTGAAATCTACAGGCTCGGTATTTTCTTTTGCAGCAGGCCTTTGGGCAGCCTAAAGAGGAACATTTAATCTTGTGATTGAGAGGGAGAGAGGGGGAGAGAGAGCGAGTTCAAATGCAGAACGATATCATACCTTCGATTTGTCCGCGGAAAGTTGCTCTTTGACTTCTGCCTTCGCCTGTGGATTTGAAAGTATACTTCGATCGGTTTGTTCTCTTCTATCAGTAAGCTGAGTGACCGTAAGCTATAAAAGACAGTTATGATGAATGAGGACACTTAAGAAATAGCAAAACATCAACTTCTAAAAGTAGGTGGACACTGGACAGGCTCAGAATATCCTAGAAGTACATCAATAGGCTGACTCCACAAACATAAAAAGCAAAATTAAGCACCGAGAACTCAATTTTTCCTTTTCGTGTCCGCTCATAAACCACTCGGCATTGTAAAGCGGATCTCTTATTTGGATGTATCTCGAATAGATTGGAGAATTACAACTTCCAATAGGGTATGTCATCCTGATATCACGAATGTGGCAGTGTCATCTGTGTCCTCCGGCAAGCAGTAAATGATCGAGCAACGAAATTTCTGTCACCACATTAACCCAATTATATTGATAATCAAAGGTCAACTTAGACCGGATGATTGTGTTGTAGTGTCGTCATAGTTTATACGTAATTAGGCTTCCCTTCTCCACACGCTTGTCGCGTGGGGTCATGCAGTGGATACTAGCGGAGTATGTCCCCGAAAGACAGAACTTGCTCTTTGAAAAATGTAATTTATTTTTACTCACCATTCCTCTGGCCCTGGTGGCGGAGCTCCAAGGAAGAGCGGACTCCGAGCATACCTTCGCAAATTTCTTAGTATCACAAAAACAAAGAGGAACACCAATCAGTGTCTCAGCGCCGGCTACAGAGCATCAAATGATCAGGACAACAAAAGGGACATGATAGCAAACAACCAAATGACCAGGACAACAAAAGGGACAGAATAGCAAACAACCAACAACCTTAAGTGCAGATTTGGCATGTGGTTTCTCGATGTACAGAGCTTGGTGGTGACTCTAATGTCGGTTATGAGATGCGAGTGAATCAGAGTGAAATATATGGAGAAGCCAAGCGGAGGAAGTTTGGAGACTGGTAACTGTCCTGGGGGTGCTCATTCATGTCTGTTGCCATATCGCCAGCATTCTTCAGGAATCTACAATGCCATCCTTTCCACCAAACTGTCGGATTGAGTCTCCCTCTCAACATATACTCTTCTTATCAGTTGCTTCAGATACTCTTCTTGAAACAGCAGAAACTCCAATTTCGAACTTATGTAGCCAATTTTTTAGTACGTCGGAGCAACTAGGGCAGTAATTTAGTTATCAAACCTCGTGGTCCGACAGTAGATGGAGAGGGTGAGTTTGGAAAATTAATTATGACAATCCAGTTCAAACAAAAGAAATCTAAATTTTAAGAAAAATTATAAGTGAAGTCGAATTGATTTAAACTGATTTCAAATGTTAACATCGATGTGACTTTTGCATATTTAAGGGGATCAAACGTTAAGAAAAGAATCAAATCTTAAGCACTCAAATATGTAGGAGGGAAAATTAAAGAAAAAGTTCAACCCAAGATAGATTGACTCTTATTTGCCTTCCTATATCATGGGTTTAAATAAGGATGCGATTGCCTTCTCTGCTAATTTGCCCCATTAAATTTCAAATTCCCAGCTTTATCAACCCAAAGTTTCTTGTCGGAAAAACCACAAAAATTTCAAAATTAATTTGGATATGATCTTTATTAACGGATGTCAGCACACCATTTCAAAGATTATACTTCAAAATTCGATATTAGTCGGTGATCAAGAATTCTAAAAAAAAAAAAAATACCAATTTTAATACATGAATAATGTTCGAATTCAGTCAGGTACAACACGAAAGCGGTAATTTGTTAAGAGCTCAATGCATTGTTATGAAGACAAGTGGCTTTTGTCATTCCATTTCCAATTCCAAGCTCAAGGTCCATTGTATTATTTACTATTATCTACTCCTTTGCTTGGGCAATGAAACAAGAGCAAATCAAGCTCCAAAAACCTGCTCGTGTGTGGTTAATCTAGATTAGGAGAAGTTTATCTTGTGATTAAGATCTGAAATGAGCAGATTGATTGATTTTGTTTTATACTTGTTCTGACTGCAGTCACAGTACCATCCACTTCAGTGTTCTAATCTGCTGCGGTTTTGAAAACTTCTGCAGAAAAAGAGATTTGGATGATTGGATGGAAGGAGAAAGACTGGTGTTGACATTTATGATACAGGGGACATATGATACAGACTTATTTTGACTATAACGAGTCACCTCTCTTTCTCTCTCTCTCGTTCTCACGAAAAAACTTCTACGGTACACTGGTAAAACCATAAACTAAAAGCTCTCAAGAAACTGTGGGAAAGACTCGCGACACAGGCAGAGCAAAATGGCTTATTTGCGACACTATGCAGAACCCACTCAAGAGGAGAAACAAAAGGTGGTTGGTGGACACCTGAGGCTGTCCCTCTAATGACTAGTGTAATGAACATCGATAACGCGTGCAAACTGTCATCACTTGATGGGCTTCAAGGAGTGACAGTGCTGGTGGAAGCCGTAGAGCTGATGGGTGCAGTACGTGCAGGTCCAGCATTTGCTGCTCAACATCCGGAATGCTGGCTCTCTGGGGATGGTCAGGGGCCTGCTCGATCTGCTAGGACAAGAACCCGGTTAAGAATTTAGTCGCTGCTCTCCAAGTAATTGTTATTGTCTAGACCCATTCTGCGTGTTTGAGAGAGAGAGAGAGATCCTGTTTATTCTCGCTAAAAGCTCATGCTTTTCAAGAGCGATCGCATTCATATGACAATGTGAATCCAAATCTGGGCAAGATCTGAAGTTTTACCTCTGTGGGTAAAAGGGCCTGTCAAACAAAGGCATTAACTGGGCTCTAGGAATCATCTCTTTTCTCAGCAACCGTACCTCTTCCTCTTCGATCATCTGCTATTTTATAGATTCATATTAGAAATGGAAGTGCAATTCATGAAAATCTGGAACTGTCAGATACCATTTCAATTCTCTTCTACACCTGTTGCAACTTCTCTTCATATTTCTTCTGTTGCTCCATGAGATACAGCTTGGTCGCAACCTGCTTGTGGTGCCCCATTAGAAACCTTAAGAGAACGACTAATTCATATCGTAATCTACATACTATTGATCAAGAGTACTAATCAACTTCCATTTAATACATGCGCTGTGCGCATATACATGCACATGATGTCATGATGGATATGCATGATGAAGACTCACTGAGTAATTGAACATCGCACGTTTGACAGCTCTCTGTTGTGTGTGGAGTTTGAAATCTACAGGCTTGGTATTTTCTTTTGCAGCAGGCCTCTGGGTAGCCTAAAGAGGCATGTAACCTTGTGATTGAGAGAGAGAGAGAGAGAGAGAGAGAGAGAGTTCAAATGCAGAAAAGACACCTTACCTTCGATTTGTCCGCGGAAAGTTGCTCTTTGACTTCCTCCTTTGCCTGTGGATTTGAAGTATATTTTGATTACTTTGTTCTCTTCTTTCAGTAAACTGAGTGACTGAAAGCTAGCAAAGACACTTATGATAGTTGACGACTCTAGAAATGGCAAAACATCATTTTCTAAAAGTAGGTGGACACTGTACAGGCTCTGAATATCATAGGACTGCATCATGAGGCTGACTCAACAAACATAAAAAGCGAAATTTAGCATCGAGCACTCAATTTTTCCTGTTCATGTCTGCTCACAAACTACTGGGCATTGTAAAGCAGATCTCCTATTTGGATGTATCTCGAACAGATTGAAGAAATATAACTTGCAGTAGGGTATGTCATCCTGATATCATAAACGTGGCAGTGTCTTCTGTGACTTCCGGCAAGCAGTAAATGATCAAGAAATGAAATTGCTGACATCACATTACAACTTAGACCAGAAGACCGTGTTCGGAGTGTCGTCATAGTTTATATGCGACTAGGCTTCCCTGCTGCACATGCTTGTCGCATGGAGCTGGCATCTGTCCTGAAAGACAAAACTTGTTCTTTGAGAAATGTAGTTCATTTTTACTAACCATTCCTCTGGCCCTGGCAGCGGAGCTCCAAGGAAGAGAGGACTCCGAGCCTACCTTCACAAATTTCTTAGTATAGTGAAAACAAAGAGGAAAGCCAATCAGTCTCTCAGCACCAGCTACAGAGCATTAAATAATCAGGACAAGAAAAAGGGACATAATAGCAAACAGCCAACAACCTTAAGTGCAGATTTGGCATGTGGTGTCTCCATGTGCTTAGCTTGGTGGTGACTCTAATGCGTGCTATGAGATGCGAGTGAATCAGAGGGAAATATATAGAGGGGAAGCCGAGTGGAGGAAGTTTGGAGATTGGTAACTGTCCCGGGGTTGCTCATTCATGTCTGTTGCCATATCACCAGCATTCTTGAGAAATCTGCAATGCTTTTCTTTCCACCAAACTGTCTGATTGAATCTCCTTCTCAACATATACTCTTCTTATCAATTGCTTCAGATCTCCACTTGTCTTTTCATTGTGCTTTTTAGAGTAAAGTTTTCATAGCTAGTTGCTGAATTAGAACAGGGTTTCATCGGTTTTTCGTTTCCATTTGAACAACATACTAAATGCACGATAAATGCAGACCTCTTTTCTGATAAGCCTATTTGGGCACAGATCTTTTAGTTATGTTCTCGATGCGTCTGGAGCTATTTTCAAGTTGATCACGCGGGGGTGAGGCGTGAGACCAAGTTATGTAGTAAGTACTATCAAGATAATCGGTCCAGTTGTCCAGTAAGTACCCCCCGAAGCAGTCGTTAACAAATTCTTTATGTTACTTTAAATGACTTGGAACTCTACCGTGCATGGGTGAACTCCAGTTAGATGATACGACATTTCACTAACCTCATGGACCAGATAACATGCGAGCCGGAGCTCGGCGAGTGGGTTAGACATGAACATTTTATGCGATTGGCCTGCATAACCTTTTGTATACCGGCCATGGCGACCACTTTGCATCTTTAGCTTTACGTATCCAAAATTTTCAAACAATCGCACCAATCAATAGAGCGCGAACAGAATCTGAGTCATGTTACTGCAACCAAGACACTGGTCCAAAGAAGCAAAAGTTTGAACCAGAGGTCGTTAACACATCTGATTTTCAAGTTTTCTTGATGAAGCCGTTATCCAACCATGAACGCATAAGATGACTAAGCAAAGGCCTGGTCGGGACTGTTCTTTTGGCTTTATTATGTAATGAGATAAGGAAAGGCGTGTCTATTTTTAGTTAGGTCGCGAATCGAAAAATTAACCAACTGATATAGCGCCATGCATGCTTCTTTTTGAAGTTTGGGGAGTTCCTAGTTTTCTTTAATGCAAGATGTGAAAAGCTTATGTAGTTTTTTTTATATATGATGATAATGATCAAAGACAACTGGCGTCATTCACATTGGCATTGGCAATGTTTAGTCTTCAATCTTACGCTTCTTTATCAAATTGGGAAGCTTTTGGTCCTGAGAGCACCACCAAGGTTTTCTCATTGGTGAAAAATCACTTTATGCTTGATGCTTTCCCAACAAGGAACGAGGACATAAAGATATGACACTCCTTAACTTCCTGTGCGACCAGCTTTGATTGGCACTCTGTTTTTCTTCATAATCTTCACAATCCAACATCTTTCAAAAGCAATATGACTATTTGACTATGCATGTGTCACGGTCATGAGGTTTCTGCAGCCTGTATTTTTTAGGAGAACCTCCCAAGATCACCATGGTTTTCGTAAGAGAGCTTCCAAAACGTTCCAAGGGCGGGCGACACAATAATTGCGCAAAGGTCTAGAATTCTACTACCATTAGTGTTGGTAGTTGGTAGGTTGGGCAATACAATCTTGTCCGCCGGATGAAAACTCGATCAATGATTGTACTTTGAGGATCTCAAGTATAAAAAGGGGTGTCCTCCCCTATTTGTATCACATCCAACTATTTTAGTAATCAAAAGCTTATTTTTCTTCCAGAGAAACTCTCTCTACGATCTGGGTGAGCGATCTTCCAACTACCATGTGTCTAACCAAAAAATCATTTCATCTTCCAATTTTGCGATCTTCCCATTCATTACAGTGGTCTTTCTTCTCCTAATTCCTTCCATTCTACCAACTCCCAATTTTGTGACCTTCCCATCCATTCTACCAACTCCCAATTTTGTGACCTTCCCATCCATTCAACCAACTCCCAATTTTGTGACCTTCCCATGCATTACCCGTGGGTCTTTTCCTTCCATTCTACCAATGAATAATCTATAATAATTCACAAATCGCGATCGGCTAATTGTTCTCAGATAGCACCCACCACCCTAGTAGAAATTTCTTGATTTCGAAATGTATCGAAGCCTTGAGTAGTAAAAAAAAGGATAGCACCCACCTAGTAGAAATTTCTTGATTTCGAAATGTATTGAAGCCTTGAGTAGTAAAAAAAAAAAAAAAAAAAAAAAGTGGGATGCTGTATTTCCATGATTGGATTTCATATTTGAATAACCCCTTTCTCTCTCTACGATCCGAGCAAGGTTTGGTTTAGGCATCCCGACGATCCAATTTGATCCAAAAGAGCCTGAGTCGATGGACTAAACATAAGAAAGATGAGATATTCGCAAGTAAAAGAAGAAATGACTTGAGTATTAGCGTAGAGCAATGTGGAACAAAACTGCAAATGTCGATTGAAATGGATGCAGCTTAATTGAGATAAAACATTCCTCACTTTGAAACATGCAAAATTACTATGGATCATTGATCCCCGTACTTTAGTTTTTAAGTATTCTAACATGTGGTCGTGCAGTTAATTCTAGAGAATTTTGTGATATCAAGATCTTCAATACATTTCCCCACTATTGTGTTATCCTCATTGACTTTTAGATTGGAGGATAGAAAGTCAAGTCCTAGCACTCAACTCTATTTCTACCACTTGCCGATGATCACATTGCCAATGATCACAGTCTGATCACATTGCCGATGATCACAGTCTAATCACAAAAGAACAAGACACATAGAAAACAGCGAAAATGCATTCCAAATGTGGAAGTTAACCTTATTATTGTAACCTTTTTGGTAAGAAGAAAGCCAGCGACAACAAAGGTTCCACATTAACTACGCAGTGAATCCACAGATTGCCGGTGGGTGTACAACATTCACGTTATACAATAGATTATGCCTGTCCAAGCTTAAAGCAGTCTACTTGGCATAATCAGATCAGCTAGCTACCTTTCCTTTTGTTGAAGTAACTGCCATCCAAAATTTCATCAAATTTTGCTGTAAGTACAAGTCAATCAGTCCTCAGATACCTTGAAAAATGTATATGACAAAACCAAGTTATTAATGCCATCCATTCTAGGATCAGTTTCAAACTCAGGGTCGATGTAAAAAAATACCTGCATATATGAGAGCACATCCAGTGTTAAAAAAATTGTATTCTCTCTAAAGTCCATCTAAACAAAGTATCAGAACACAAGGAATATCATACTTACAGGCATATCAATTTGTTCTCCTGGAAGTAGCCGCTGCTCTTCAAAGCAAAAGCACTGTATTTTGTTGAAATAAACTGCTGCCTGCAACAAGCAGACGAATTTAACCAGAATAAATCCCAATTGTTAAGGGTAAAGCAATCTCAACGGACATGCTCTCTTGCTTAAGTAGTCTGCTGGATGAATCACCCCAATGAGCAAATAGATGGCTCATATTAGTCAAAAAAGTACATGAATCGTCCATTTTATTGGGGCAATGAATGTTGGGCAGCAGTACCTTCATGGGAGTAACATTGTATGTGGAAACGCCAGTTATTGGTGTTGAACTACGATTTTCAGCAGTATAAAATGCAAGGGCACTTTCTCCAGGCTTGACCCTTACCTACAAAAATAAGTTGAGAACGTTGCCTGTATCCCTTTGATATAGGCAAACAAAATATGTGAACACAACATTCTAGCCAATGATCTAGAAAAGAAAACCTCTCTTTGGGTGGGAGTAAACTTCCATGGCATCCCATCAGCCACATCAGCATTAAACTGCACCGCAATCTCCCTGTAGCAAAACCCGCATTCTCAAATAAAGAATACACTGAGAATAGACTTAAAAATTAAATAAATAGGGAAAAAAAGTGTGCATCTAAAACAGTAGTGCCAAGAGAATGATCAGAAGGACAATATCAATTCCTAGGTATGATGAAGCATTAGAAACTGCAAATAATTGTGTCAGTTTATAATAAAGTTCCATTTATCTCTATCTCTCACACATCTTTTTCTCCCTTTGATGATGAGGAACCCTACCTCGGAAACCATAAAATGATCTTAAAAACCACACTGCCTTATATAACATGTTTCTAAAGAAAAGATTTCCTAAAACCCAGCCAAGTACCCTACCAGCAAGAATCAGAAACTGAAATGCCACACGAAATGATATTCTCTGACACAATAAAGATCACTAGAAACCACCCTGAGGTACAAGCAATTTTCGCAATCACCAAGCGGAACACTCAACAATAGACCAATACCTTGTGGCGACAGTTCCATCATTAGCATGTCGAGCAATTTTTTCTTCGACGGTCTAAACATAACAGAGTTAATTCATGATCAGCCAGAGTGGTCAAAAGAAATATAAACTATATATACAGAGTACATCATACAGCCAATGGACAAATGAAGAATCTCGAATCTCACCTCACGTCGTTGAATAGTGCCACCATACCCTGTAGCCTGACAGAATCTCCTATACAAAGGTACAGCAGCATAACTACATCCCACCATAGCGAGGACCAGAGCCGTCAGGTATAGAAGCATTTTTCGAGATTTTTGTTCTGTGGAAGAAGCATGCGACGCATAGTGGCGATGGGTATTGAATATAGAATTGGGTTTCCTACTATACACAGAGACATTTGGAAACTCATAAGACTTGTTAGGTGACCAGGTACTAAATCTGCACCTTCGCAACAAGCAATATACATCACTAACTGAAGGTCCGCCATATCCAGAGACAGATCGTGCGTAACAGAAACCTAGCCCAGGAATCCCATGTTTGAACCTACACAACAATCGCAATTTGCAATCAATAGGGAACAGAATGATGATGACAAGCAGAGTCTTGAAGTTAGTCCTCTTTTTTCTTTCCTCATGGAAGGGATGGGAAATCTGTAATCCAGGAATTATTGAAAGTTCTGAAATATTCATCACACGAGTGGCTAAAGTACACTCATTCAAAATTCTGCAGTAGGATATACTCACTGAAAGCCAGGAGGTGAATGCGGTATCTTAACGAGGTTTGCCGACAAAAGAACTCTTCGACCAAGCTTTGACAATGACATGTTTAGGAGAGACTAGAGATGAACAAAAGAGGCAGTAAGTGACATGAGAAAAGTACACAGAAAGGAAAGGAAAGAAGGAGAGATCATCAAAATTTAAATTCCACTGAAGTACTTCATGATAGAAGGAGAAAAAAGCATAATAGCATAAAACAGTTGACCATGTCTCTGATTCCTTCAGTTTCATTGTTCAATAGGTTAGTTCAACACTACTTTGCATTAGAATGCCCACCCCCAACGGATGGATGTGCGTGCGAGCATTAGAAAATGACATTCAATGTCCTGAGATTGAAGGATACCACATGTTCAAACGGACAGCTTTAGCCAAATGCATATTCATTTTAAGTGGAGTTCTATGGTGGGGAACTCAATGGAGTCAGTTAAGCCAAACCAAACGTATGAACAAAGGGCCCGCTGGGATGCCACAACAGCATGCATTCTACCTCGTGGATGCTTCCGAATCTCAAGCAATAAGCACAAATAAACAAAGAAGCGAAAAACCTCAAAAGGGTTCCACTGCCAATATAAATCAACACAATACAGCTTCAAGCAAATTCCGGGTATCGGCTCCAACTTTGATTCTTTTAATGCATTTGCAGCACAAGCCAACCCCAACCCGCCACATCAAAACTCGCAAAGTCGATAATTTCAACACAACATTCCTCTGACGAGGACTAGGAGAAACACTAAACCCAGCAGCTGCAGCAATTGGAAATGACCGAGGCAATCACGAAATCATCAGGTGCCAATTGTATACAAAAGTCAAATCCTAAGCCCGACGTCTCGCTCCGGGGTAACCCTCAAACTTCGCGAAGGAGAGCGGCGGAAGGGACGAAAAGAACTCCGGTGTCGAATGGGTTCAGGAAGCGCGGCGGAAACTCGAAGAGAAAGAAGCAAGCAAACGCGCTGGAGCAAATGCGCAATCATGACCCGAACGGGGTCGAAGAATCTGCAAACAAATCTCACCCGTCTCTCGTCAACCAAACGGGAGCGCGCCTCCGGCACTCGAAGCTAGAAGGCAGGGAGGAGGGTGAAACAACGAAGCGAGATGTTAGGATTCGTGTTCTCCGTTGAACCAAGGCTCTTTTTTCTCTACTGGGCCAGAAATACCCGACCCGATGGGCTCGATGTCGGTTCGGGTCGGGTCGTATTGACACTTGGCAACCCATGATTGGCCACATGTCTCCTCGACACGTGACGGCCCACTTGCCGTCGGTTTTCCTACGCCAAGATTATGCATCAGGTAATATCTTTTAATCCTATCAATATAAATACACATCGAGTCACTGATTGAAGGGACCTTTTTGACTTCTGACCGTCTTGAATTCAGCACTCCAATTTGATCTCGACACATCCCTTTCTCGGCGGTTCGCTATAGAGGTCAACAAGAGAATTAAATTCAAGATGTCGAGATATATTGAAATTGCCATTCATACATTTTGGCTTTATTTTTTTGCGACCTAACCTTAGAGATATAAACATCTCTTCTCTAGCAAGTAAGTTTAGGGCATTTATTCTTAAAATCGTCTAAATAACCGTCGTCTCTTAAGCGTCCTCAAAAGATACGACTTCGAAAGTAGCATCTAACTAACGAACCATGTTGGGAACGGGCTAAGACCCGAAATTAACCCAATCCGACCCCTTGACCCCACCCATTTATCCAAATCCAACTGAATCGGACTAAAAATGATTTTTTTTAATACTTGTATATATGTTTTTTGAATTTTCCCTTATTTTCCCTTTATTGTTTTTCTTCTCTCTTTTGTCCTTTTCAGTTTTCACTGTCTTGTGTTCTTCCCCTGCCTCCAGGAGCGCTCCTCCAGAACTCCATTTTCCGCACGCATCACGCTGCCGTCGAACCAACACCAACCACTTGCCACCTACTCCCGCCGGCGCCCACAACTCCGGCGGCTCACTCCGGCGACCACAAAAACAAAAGAGAAGAACCATAACGAAGCTAAAATTTTCGATCCTCAATTTCCAGCGAACCAACAGTCACGAATGCAATAGAATGGTAAGAAATGCCAACTAGAATGGCCTCGAACCGTAGGGCACGCCGGCGAAAGGAAGATTTCCGGCGGAGAGGGAGGATTTACGGCCGACTCAACGACGAACAATTATTTCCAAGAAATCGCAACGTATACACAACGAAAAGACCGGAATCAGGCAGGATTCGACGAATATAAACGCAAATATGAATCGGCTTCGGACTTGGATATGGAAATTTCTCGGTCTTCTCTCGGGCATTTTAGCAAACACATGATACGCGCTTTGGACCACAAGCTTCGGGTTCGTGTTCACGGTGAAATGAGTCTCGAATCTCGACACATGAAAACATAAACCGACATTTATAGATTATAGATCGACCTTATTACTTATATCAAGCGTCCTATGATCCCTCGAAGAAGCAGGGCCGAAGACGTGATGTTCGTGAACGGAACTCCTACCTGATTCGGGCCGGAGTCTTTGGCGTCGTACGGTCGCCGGCGAAGCTTCGACGGGCGACGAGACGAGAAGGGAAAACTCCTGCTCGAACGTGGATAGAGACGGCGATCGGTGGTCGCGCGAGATGCTCTCCGGACAGACGAGGATCACCAGCCCAAACTCCTCCAAAAACCATCATCTCAAAGCCTTCATCCACGGGTTCAAATCCCACCTTCTTAGCCAGGTGGGCCGGAGATTGGGTGGGAACGAGTCTTTTCAAACATAAAAATATGGTAAGTTTAGGAATAAATTTCGATTCTCATTTCTGTGCAAAAAGATATGCACTAGAGCAAATTGGATAGTGACTCGATTATTAAAATGGGAAAGTGAGTGAAGAGTAAAATTTAGTAAACATAAATAAAATAGGATTGATCTGAAAAAAAAAAAGTTAAAAAAAAAAAAAAAAAAAAAAAAAAACTCCATCTAGGTATGAGGCACCTAGCATTTTCGAAAAGTTGGAGCCCATAATTAATGCCATTTTTATTCTTATTATGCTCTCAACCAATCCTCCGTACTCCTCCTTTACTCCTAAAATATTAGCACGCTTCACTTTTCTCCGACCGCTCTCTCTGAACCAAGGCCACTGCGTGAATGGTTGTAGAGGGACGACTGCCGAGAATCGCCGAGGTCAAACTAGATCTAGAGGGTCAATGCGAGATTTGGAGAATTGAGGGTCATGACATAACATGGGTCTAGGGTCGTGCTCAATTTAAAGCCAGAAGGGACAAAGTCAAGCAAATCCAAGTCAAGTGCAGCCAAATTTGAGACTTGATGCTTATCATCCTCATCATATATGACTCATTTAAGATTGCGTAACTTCAATATTGCCTTACTTGGATCGTGCAGCCTTGATAACAGTTATAATCAAATTCTCTAGTTTCACTTGAGTTATGTCGCTGTTACAATTTTTATTTCCTCCATTTTTTAAACTAAAGTCCTTTACACAAACAATGTTTATCAAAAACTATGTCATTTCGCCTAAAAGCAAAGATTAACACACAAAAAAAAAAGGTCCTTCACATTTAATTCTCCCAAACCGCGCCCCTTAGTGCTCAAGAACAAATTTCCCAATAGATACGCAACATTGACCAAAACAAAAAACCAAAAAAGAATTACTTTTTAATAGACACGAGCAAACATCAAATACAGATATATAAGGTATATGCACAGAAAATCACAAAAATAATATTACGAAACTCAACATGATGCCATGGAAATTGAATTAAAAATGGGTTTTGCCGTGGACCTCCTCCGTTCTCCTTTTGCTAAACCTCCATTTTCCTCCTCCTCCTCCTCCTCCGACTTTTGCAGCCTCTGGTTCGTTCTAGATTCTACTGGACTCTTCTCCTCCTCTCCTCTCCCTCCCCCAAAATACCGCCCCACCTCCTCCCCCACCACCTCGCCTCCGTCCTCCGCCGTCTCGAGAATCTCTCCGACAGAGGGAACAGAAGCGCTCGCCGTCAATCGCCGCCGCCGCCGCCGCCGAGGATGTTCGGGGTCGTGTTCCCCGACCGGAGCTTCCCGATCGACATCTCCGCCTTCGCCCAGATCGACACCTTCCACTGGGTCCTCGACATGAACACCTTCGTCGGTAAGACCCGCCGCCGATTCCCCCAATCTCCGTTTTCTCGACACCCCCTGATTCGATTCCCCTCGAAACCCATCTCTCGATTTCGCCTCTCTGCAGGGGAAGCGTACGACCAGGTCCGGGAGATGTGCATCTTCCTCCTCAACGGCTTC
The DNA here is from genome assembly GCA_014182575.1 of Eucalyptus decipiens. Taxonomy (NCBI): domain Eukaryota; kingdom Viridiplantae; phylum Streptophyta; class Magnoliopsida; order Myrtales; family Myrtaceae; genus Eucalyptus; species Eucalyptus decipiens. The sequence continues at coordinate 20,442,377 of CM024618.1, read as the reverse complement.
TCCCTCCCGCCCGACAAGGCCCTCGCCGTCTACGTCCAGTCCCCCGGGTCCCCCTTCGTCTACTGCGGCGCCGTCACCGTGTCCCGCCCCTCCGCCGTCCTCCCCCTCGCCTGGCCGGAGCCCGGCGGGGACGACGCCGCCGCCGCCGCCGGGGGGCAGCAGCTGCAGCTGACGTCGCCGGGGGCGGCGCCGCTGACGGCGAAGATCGGGGTGTCGGTGGAGGAGGCGGGGGCGCTGCCGTCGCTGGACGCGGCGGAGGGGAGGAGGGTGGAGCGGATGGCGATGAGGGTGGGGGAGAACCTGTTCAACTTCATGCAGTCGTTCTGCGGGGTGGACGGGAGCAGGCTGGTGGTGCCGACGGACATCCTGGACCGGTGGTTCAAGAAGTTCCAGGAGCGGGCCAAGCGCGATCCCGACTACCTCAAGAGCTTCGCTTTGTAGATTTCTCTCTTCTTGTTTTTCGTTTGTTTTTTTTTTTCCTTGCTTTGTTAGGTGCTTGAGAAGAAAAGGCAAAATTTGAGCTGAAATTGATGCTTTTCCCTCGTGACTTGAACGTGGTAGATTACGTATTGTTTAAGTTGTCTAACGCTTGTACATTGATCTAAGCGTGTCTAATATCATGCCCCAACTTTAGTCGACGTTGTCCTTCAATGCTAATTATTGGAATTTATCGCGACGGGGCACGCCCAGGACTACCACAATTACCTGGTCATGGTCCTCTAATCGGCCACCTCAATCAAAGGTCGTAGCCACCAAGGGGAAAGAGGTGCTGTTCAACGTATATGAAAAAAAAGAAGAAGAGCACTTTGTAGATTATCATTTTAAATTCAATTTATCGGTTTCAATAGAGAAGATGGTATTTCCTTAATTTGTCATTAGCTATAACCTCCTTTTGCTTCATTCCTGTCGGATCCTTTTCTCTTTTGCCATTATGCTTATCTTGTCTTAGTCTTCTCTTTTAGGAATCTGGATGAAACACAGATTTATGTATTTTTTGTGAAGGTTTTTGCTTTTTTTATGAGGGTCGATTATAATCTTGACAAGAATCCATGAAAATAAAATTAGAAAGGCAAAGGTGTTTAAGCCGTATATAGAACTGGTATTCCAGGCACCATATGAATTTTTCGAGACTCTTTATACATTTCGACACACTCATTTTGCGATAAAATCCAACCTATCATGAGAGAGAGATAGTGTTGAACTATTTGTATAAAATGCCTTTATTTATTGACTTAAGCTTTCATAATGGTTAGCAATGATTATAATCTTTAAGGTGCATTGACACGTTAGACGATTCTTCGTTAGAATTGATTCTCGAATTTAATAGAAACTGAATGGCTGATATCAAAATCAACTCAAGAACCAAATCTAACATTAAGTAATATAATTGTCATTAATAGATATAACATGTGAACAATTCGCAGCATAGTTTCTAAGTTCGAAGTCCATTTCTCGGTATAGAACTAGTCAAGTCCAGTCCTCCAATCTTTTTGACCAAACTCTTTTTGGAAAGGAAAATGCATTTTCAAAATATGCAATTTACTCATTCCATCTTCCACCTCATTGCTACTTACCAAGCTTCTGTTAACCAAAAGAAAATTATTGATGCATATTAGGAGTGAGCATGGTTTTAGGACAGAACCTAAAATCGAAGAACCAAATCAGTAAGAACCTGTTAAGTTTCCAATTCAAGGTATGCAACGTGGGTTCTAGATTTCAAAAATCGAAGAACCTATTTCGATGGATAGATTTCAGATTCCAAATTCTAGATAGGTGGAACCTATAATCCAAAACTTGGAATCTTAAACCTAAAACAAGATTTTGTGTTTTTCTTTATATATGTTTTCTCATGCTCCATCGATATGCCATGGTATCCAATGATGAGTTCATAATTTGGAACCACTAATTTGAACTTTCATTTTATGATTAAAACTTTCATTTTATTCATCCTAGGTAGAACTTGGAAACAAGCCTAGAACCTATGATAGGGTAAATTCCAGGTTCCAAGGTATGTAAGGTAAATTCCAGGTTCCAAAATATAAAAAACCTATTCTAGTGAATAGGTTTCAGGTCTGAGGTAGAACTTATACAGAACTTAAAACTACTCACCCCTAATGCATATTGTGTCTAATTATTCAAATAGTTAATGCAAATTTCTTATTAATAACGCACTCGATAATCATAAATAACATCAACATCTACTTATTTTTCAGGTTATAACATTTCTTTTCATGGAAATTTAAGTATGAAGAAGCATTTGTTAAAAAAACTAGTTAATAACTTAAAGGATGGCACTATTTTCACTCTTTATATGGTTAAATCCACCCAATTTTCACCAAAAAGATAAAATGCCATCAATCATTCAATTGCAATTCAAAATGGTGGCCCAAACTTATCTACTTTCCTTCTTTTTTTAATTTTTCTATTTTGAAGTAGAATGGAGTTGTCATAATAAAGATTTCACATGTTTTGTTTTTCTTTCCTTGTGAGAAATAGAATCACACACACACACACCCACACCCACATATATATATCAAAGGTACTATGTTTCAAGTTACTGTTAGATTTTACCTATGTACAAATTAGTTTTGTCGATTTTCAAGAAGCCTAATTTTTTTCAATGTTGTCCAACAAATTTTTTTGATTAATTGACAAGTAGAATCTAGAAAACTTTTAACAAACACTTTCTTGTTGCAATTACTTATTATAACATTTCACATTTGTTATGTGTGTCACTATCAAACTCCTTCTCCGTATCTTTTGCCAACTGCCTAAAGCAAGACAATTCTCATTATGTACATTCGGAACGAGTATAAATAAACAAGAAGGGATCACCAATAATCTCCACAAGAGCATTTGCCATCCTTGAAGTGATGAAACCTTTTGTTGTCTCTAACGATTAGTTCCCTACCCACAATCTTGGACATAATCTTTATTGCATTATGACAGTCACCGCAGATCCGAAGGTTCTTAAAGCTATCGCGAGTCGCTCACTGTGATAGAGCAAGGCTTGCTCCTTTTCTTCTTGATCAATGTCATGAAGTACATATCTTGTGTCCGGAACATAACCCCCTTCCTTCCCACTCTTATATATCTCGTCGTCCTTGTAAAGAGTAGGATTTTTGAACTCGCTGATTCTGTTTTTCCCCTCAAGCATGTTGATCACAGAGCGCCTCTTGGGCGGCGGTGTAGGAATTTTATTAGCAGTAGCAATTGAAGGATCAAGAGCCATCATCAACTCCTCAACATGGTCTTCAAGATCAAGATCGCCATGGATCCATGCGTAATTCTTCAATGCCTCCCAAACCTCCAATGTGGACTCAACTGGTAGCTTTTCAACGTACTCCATAGCTTCTGCAAGATGCCCAGGTTGACAGAGAACATCAATAACCCCTAAATAATGCTCAATCCCAGGTTCAATCCCATAATCATTCTGCATCGACTCGAAATGTATAAAACCTTCTTCAATGGCCCCTATACTGGCACATGCTGACAGAACTGCAAGGAAAGTCTGTTCATTTGGCTTCAATCCCAACTGCCTCATCTGCTCATACAACTCCAACCCATCATCCCCTAAACCATTGTACGGGTACCCATTTATCATCAAATGCCACAAGTCAATGTTCTTATCAAGCATGTGATCGAAAACTCTCTGAGCATCGATCATACTGCCACACTTCCCATACCTTTCAAGCACCTTGTTCTTTCATCTGAAGATCAGACATTGACTGCAAAAAGTAATCATGCACCTTCTTCGCATTCTCAAGAGACTTGGACTTCCCACATGAATCGAACAAGCAGCTGAAGCAGTCAGCATCGCTTTAACCCCCTCATTCATCAACTCTATAGCTTCTTTAACTTTCCCACCTTGGCACAACTGTCTCAGATCAGCAATTGAAGGCCCCGGAGCAGGAGCTTCCATCACCTGATTTTCTGTCCCACGCACTACAGTTGCTTGCTGATGGTTCCACTGATTAGTACTCGGGTTCTGCAGGGCCCACTGGTGGTGATTATTTGGTTGCGGATACCCTTGATTTTGGTTGTTCCAGTGATGAGGGCTTATGGGCTGTTCCTGATAGTTCTGGCCTGGGGTGTTCACCGAAGTTGGGCTCTGATACTGACCACAGCCCTGGTTCCAGATATTCCACTGACTAGGATACTGCTGCTGAGGATAACCCTGTCCTGGAACTTGCTTATTCCACCATTCAGGGCTTTGCTGCTGTGAATAAACTGAAGCAGGATTAGAGTATCTGTAGCCTAGATAATTCTGACTCTGACTAGGATATCCTGCATTGGGATGACTCTGGCTCTGGCTGATAACCAAAATGAGCACTTCCTTGCGGTAGGGGCAGCGGCGAGCTCCTTTGACCACTACTAGTATTGGTCTCTCTGTTCTGAGGCTGAAAGTATTGATTTTGTTGCATCCCTTCATCTGGGTTCGGATTGAAAGACCTCAAATCAGATGGCGGAGGAGGCAATTGTTGTGGAGCAGGAGGAAGTTGATATTCATTCGGCACAGCATACGTGCTCAAGGCTTTTGAGAGGTCTAGGGTCGGCGGCAACTGGCAGCCAAATGGGCGGTGACAGAATCATTCCAAGAGAGGGACCTCAAGGAGAAGAGAGAAGGGAGTGCCGGGCCTTGTCTCACAAGTGAAGACGCCATTCTCACCGCCATCTATAAAATGAAAGACAGAGTCGTGTCAGAATGCCCATAGAAAGCTGACCCCGACACAGTAATCACTGATAAAACACACTTTTCAAGTGGCTTTGAGGAAATGCTAAGACTGTTTGGTAAACCATGCTTTGAGTCTCAGTCAATTCGTAGCATTTACACAACTGACTCATTCGCATTATTCACTTCAAGAAGCTGTCGTTTCAATGTTAGAACATAAAACACTCATCATCACTAACCTTCCATTTCTGCTGTAAAAATAACAAATGATTTCCTCTACCTACTCATCGCTCTCCAACTGCCACCACCAACACAAACCGTAATCCATGACTCGTCATCACTAACCTTGAGCCTCAGTAAAGCCAGAAGATTTACACGCCCTCTCATTCCCAAATTAGATTTTTCCCCAGCAAGAGAATCGTTAATTAGAAAGAATCCCAATTCACTCGTCAGTGAAAAGCCGAAAACTGGCACATATCCCTTGGATCACCGTATTCGACAAAAGCCCAATTCAAGAAACAGAGTAACAATAACACCACCACCAAACCCACCCCCCCAACTTTCTCATCATAATTATGTCAATCCATCATCACTTAATGAACGCACACTGTTTAATATCAGAAACCTGAAATCCCTCTCTTTTCCGACCCAGTTCCTCCACCACCGGAAAAAACTCAATCATTGCAACAAAAGCAACAAGCGCGACGAAAAAGGAGCAAGGGCCGCTCAAACATCACAATGCTATCGAAAGCAGACCCACCGGAGAGAAAGAGGGGGGGAGAGAGGGAGGGATGGACGGGAGAGATTGAACCTGCACAGAACGAGCATACGAGCGAGCGAAGGAACAGAGCAGTCGTCGCGCGGGAGAGAGCGACCGTGGGGTGCGGAGCAAGGTTTAGGGTTTTACTTCTTTTTCTTTTTCTTTTTTCCTTTGAAGGGGTAAAATTAGATTTTAGCAAGGTTTTGAGGACAAAACAGGCATGACGAATTTTTATTAATTGGGACCTTAGACGTATCAAGAATGCTGAAAACTTAAGACTAATCTCGACCTCATTTGAGGAGCTTTTAAAGTGTCCGACACCAATTTTTTCTCAAGAAGCTTTTAAATGTTGAATCAAATACATCCATCATCCTTGTTATCAGCTAATAACTAGCTAATTTTTATTAATCGAGATGTTTAGCGTAACGAACATGTTGAAAACTCAAAGCAGATTTTTACCTTACTCGAGGAGCTTTTAAAACACTAAATTTTTCTCAAATAGACTTTTAAACGTTGAATCAAACACACCGGTCATCTTTATTATTAGCTCATAACTTACTAATTTTTACTAATTGGGACCTTCAACATATCAAAAATGCTAAAAACTTAAAGCAAGCCTCTACCTCACTTGAGGAGCTTTTAAAACACTAAATTTTTCTCAAAAGGCTTTTAAATATTCAACCAAACACACCCATCATCTTTGTTATTGGCTCATAATCTCCTTTGCTTCATTCCTATCCTATCCTTTTCTATTTCCCTGTTATACTTATCTTGTCTTAATCTTCTCTTTTAGGAATCTAGATGAACATAGATTATATATATTTGTGAAGTTTTTGCTCTTTTACGAGGGTTGATTATAATATTCTTGACAAGAATCCGCTAAAATAAAATTAAAAAGGCAAAGGTGTGTAAGCTGGAAAGAATTGCACGCACAATCTATTTTTTTTGAAATTCTTTGTTTATCTCCCGTATTATATATTTCTACGCTCTCATTTTGAGACAAATCCAACTTACTACGAGAAAAATATAGTGTTGAAATATTTGAATATTAAAGCATGCTTTCATTTATCGACTTAAACTTTTTCAATAATTGGTAGTGACCATATTTAATCTTTTAGAGTGCATCGATATGTTAGACAATTCCCTGTTAGAGTCCATTCTCGAATTTAAATATTGGGACCGAATCGGCTAGTTTCAATCAACTCCAAACCGAATCTAACTTTTAAGTAATATAACTATTATCTCAAAAGAAACATATTATGTGAACAATTTCTTGGCATGGTGGTTAACATATTAACGGTTTTCCTAGTTTCGAAGTCCATTTTTTGGTAAAGAGCGGATTTTTCGACTAAACCCTTTTTTGGAAAGGAAATTGTGTTTTCAAAATATGCAATTTACGTGTTTCATCTTCCACCTCATTGCTACTAACCAAGCTTCCGTTAACCAAAAGAAAATAACTTTGTAGTCTATAGATGCATATTGTGTCTAATTATTTCAACAATTAAGATGCAAAATTTTATAAATAACACGCTCGATGTTTTCGTTGTCGCATTAACATTGCTTTGTCTACCAAGTTTGTTTTTCTTGAATTCCGTTTCAGTACATTGGTGAAAGTTATTGTCACATTAGGAATATTACTATTGCAAAGTAGTATACTAGTAGTTGAGATGGGGGCGTCAGTAGATTTCCAGCTTAGGAACTAAAGGTCACCTGCTCAAATTCTACTAACCATATGCAGACTACTATAAGTCAGAGTCACGCCGCACAAGCCAAAAGCTTGTGGACCTAACTAGTTTATAGAGCTTATGCAGTGTTTCGAGGGTGTATTATGTATAGGTAGCCAGGTCTCCATGCCCATGTCCTTCTAAATAAAAAAAACGTAGTAGTTGACATGAATCGCTCTTCACTTTCTTTCTTGACTCTACCTTTTTTTTGGGACGCATGGATAATGAAATTGATGCTATTACTACTTGAGGATGCACGCGACTTTACAGCATCATTTCAAGGCTGATTGTTCCTGGAAAATTTCATATGTAAAATGTACGAATGCTTGTGCTATTTGCAGTCAGTGCACTAATTGCCATGAAGAGCAGCACTCCGGTTGAACCCTATGAAACACCTCGCGAATTGGAAGCAGACGGGGGTATCCGTGCACATGTAACTGGACAGGAGTTCTAATGCTTCAATACGGTCAGCACTGATGGTTATTTGCACGCGTGCGAGATGTACGGTCTATTATTCTAACTGCTGTGAATAGTTCCAGAAATTCTAGCTACATAATCACAGTTTATCATAGTTTTTGTACTGAAAATGTCAACTTCTCGGCCTGCTTTTACTCGAGTAGTTCCTTAAGATACACTCGCAATGTATCCAGGCGTTCTTATATTTACTTTCCTGATGCAGCCAGCTGCTGAATATGCCTCTTTCTGGAAGTGGGCAAATCTTGGCTGAGCTAGTGCGCAAGATGGAAGTATTGATGCTGATCCTTTCTTCTTCTTTTTGATTTGATGGAGTAGACTTCATGCAGAATGAGTTTGCTGGCAGCAGCTTACCAGAGGAGGAGTTTGTGGCTTTGATTTTGCAACCTCCAGCTAGCTCTTTGATTCACTGTTTTTAGCTCTTGATGCACATATAATTGTCAATGCAGAGCAAGAATCAGGTTCTGTATAACTATCCTGTCTTCCACTTAAGGAAGTGACGTTGTCTACCGAAACAGATGATGATATGCCATTGGATGGTTTAAAGAATTTTATTTATGAGCAAGATATGCATGCATTTCTTCTCCATGTAATCGATGTCTTTGTAAGTTTATGTTTAATTTTTTTCCTGTTTCTGAAATTGATACATAAGGACTCACCAGACAGTGCTCGTTCTCGAACTGTTGTCCAAATGGTTTTCTGTAGATCCTTTTATTAAAAGTAGCTGATCTTCAATTATTGATTGATTTTGAGAAATACTTGCGGAAAGAAAAACTAGAGACTACTAGTTTTAACAAAAAGAAGACTATTAGTTTTGACTGAATGTCCAAATGGTTTTCTGTAGATCCTTTTATTAAAAGTAACTTTCCAATGTTCCCTGTTTTTTTTTTCCAATGTTCCCTGTTTTCATGATTGGAAGATTCATTTTTCATGAGGGTAGCTCGCTTCAACATCTATGATTTTCTGAGACTGTTGCATGACATCTTATGTATTACGACCATCTTGTTTCCATTTCAGAGAGAGCATGGAATGCCAAATGCCGACATGGATATTCAATTGACATTCTTAATGGTGTTGTGTACATAAATTTGTCCTGTCATATTTGGGAAAGATATATACATTACTTTCTTTTTGTATAATTCCATGAATTTACATACAAATGGCGGGGATTTATTGCAAGTTTTTGGCATGCGAGCACCGCTCGATGCATGAATAACTTAGGATAGATGGCAGCATCTTGTGTTATTTTTCGTTTAAATATTTTTAATTTGGTGGACTAAGAGTAGGATTTGTTAGGGAAGGCTTCCATGCCCCCACCTTGACACCTGGCAACCCTATTTCCCACCAATTTTTTAGGGGAGAATAATTACACGATATAACCTAGGCAACTAATCCTTTCAAATGTGTTTTTTGCCAAATGGCATTTCTCTCCAAATTACTTCTTAAAGCGTAGTTTACCAAATGGCATTTGCATTTGTCTAAAATCCTTTAAGCTAAACTATTTTACATTTTTCAATGAGCTTTTAAAATGCTGAATCAAACGTATCCTAAGTCACTCATTGAATGGGTCTTTTTCACTTTTGAAGGCTCGAAACCCAATACTCCTATTGGCTTCGACAGTGAACCACCCAGAATGCTCTCCTACTCACATTCCTCACCTATAACTAGCATTTAGATCTACTAAAAATTTACCAACTTCACCCTCTCACGTCCTCTATAATTCATCCTGCATGTGAGCTTACTATTGTGCGACACTAATCATTTCTTAACCTAAGAAAAAAAAAAAAAAAAACCCTCCTCAATAAGCAATCGCGATTTTTTTTAAACAAAAAGAAATAAAAACTATATCGAGCTAGGTGTCCAAAAATCCAGAAACTATATTGAATATAAAAAAAAATTATAAATAGGGAGAAATAGAGTGGTGCCAAAGTAAATAATCGGGAAGGGTCCTTTCTTTTCCCGGTCGAGGAAATTTCCCAGTCACCTTTCTTCCACCGGGATGGGCCCCACTAATTTACCCAACCACTAAAAAAAAGATTAGATGAGATCCACATGTTGGGGAACACGTGCCCAGGATGATCTCGTTCACGTCGGTCGTCGGTCGTCGGCAGCAGCAAAATCCCACCCCCGGCGGGCCCCACCGGATTTCAATGCTAATATCTAAGTAACAAATTCGAGCAGAGCTTTCGGAGATCGCGAGCTCCATTCTCGCCGAGCCGGTCGCAGAGAATTTTTTTTTTTTCCTCCTCCTCCCCGTCGCGGCGGCCTCCGCCCTCCTCCGCCCTCCTCCCGCTCCCGAGCAGTAGCGAACCCCGCGGCGATGGCCGAGTACGCCGGCGATGGCGAGCCGGCCAACGGCGTCCCCCCGGGGGAGGCTGCGGCGGCGGCCAAGGTCGAGGTCGAGTTCGAGCCCCCCCGCCATGCTCGGCCTCGGGCTTCGGCTCCGGTTCTCCACGCCGTCCTCTACCGCATGGTGTCCACCGTCCTGTTCCCCGACCACACCAGCAAGGCCTCGGGCGAGCCGCTCGTGCGGCGGGTCAAGATCTCCCTCGCCGACGACGTCCCCCTGCTCCCTGAAGCTTCCAGAGAGACCGGGCGCCGCATCCTCGGCTGGACTCGCCGGGGCTCTCATCTCCGCGCGCTGCTTGTCGTCTCGGTGAGTTTCTGTTTGCTTCGATTCCTTTTTCGGGTTTGGTTCGTGGATTGATTACTTGAGGTTGGTTCTGGAGGTCCTTTTTTTTTTGGTTCTGAAGTATGATCGGGATGGTTTCTGCCGAGTTGGTCTACTGAAGTTCGCTGGAGTGGTGTCTGGAAACTAGTGGTGATGAGCGGCACAGTGCTAGAAATAGCGTAGAGGAATAAGGTCGGCGCAAGATTCTGGCGTTTTGAAATGAAGTCGATGATGTGCAGAACTGTGGAATGATGATATGATCGACTCTTAAGTTGTCAGGTATCGTGAACGGAAAAAGGAATTCGCCTAGAGCAGGCATGATGGTTGTGCTGAGGGGTCCCGGATTTGGCCCTGATGCCCAAATAAGTTTCATCAGTAAGAATGTGAAAAATAAAAAGAAAAAAAACATGAAAATAAAAATAAGGGAGTTTGAGGTGTTTGGGATGGTTGAGTGTGAGGTGATGTTGATTTTATTTTATTTTTTGGCTATGAGATGTTGATTTGTTATCTTATATAGATGCAAACCAGAGCTTTGACCCTAGGAGGAATTTTTTGTAGTTCCATGGCATGAATGCCTTACAAGATGTTTCGGTCACCAGTCTTGCATCCATTAGTTTGTTTGGCTGAAAGTAAAAGAATCATCATTGGCACCCATTGCAGGCTGTGTGAGTACCTGGCACGAAAGTTGGGCAATCACAAAAGTCTATTGTTTATTGTAGAATAATAATTCACCTGACCCTTGCAAAGATACGAATGGCGATGGTGGGGATGTCTGAACCTCCATACATATGAGTAGCTTGGAATCTATGTTTGATTCCTTATAAATCCAGTATTTAAACATGATAGATTTCAACCATTTTCTTAACTGACTCGGATCGAACAGTTCATGCTTGTCAGACTTTTGATATTTGATTAGTCTACACAAATGAACACCAAGAGTCTTTCAATTTGAAGCCTTTGTTTTAACTGTAAGGGGAACAATTGGCAGAGACAAGGGAGAAGGTCCATGTAATGTGGCTAAAAATCTTTAAGTGCCTCGAATGTAAGGATCTTATGGGGGACTCTGTGTTGAACCGGATGCATGGTGTAACTTGATCAATGTAGCTTATTCATGTTTACCCTATAATGTTATAGTGTGGTTATTTAATTCCTGGGAGGTGAGATAAGCTGGCTCTCTGTTGTTGGAGTGTAGTTCACTTCCAAGCCTTTGTACAGGTTGTTTATTTAATGTTATATTACTAAATCTGCTCTAGTAACTCTGTCCATTCTTCTTAAGGTAATAAGCAAATTATTTAGCATGTACTTGCAATGTACTAATTCTCAGTTGTCAAAATTACAATTACTATCAGCTATTTATAATGCAGATTTTTCAGCTTGGTAATTCTGCATTGGCAACTGAATTTTGTGTTGATTTCTAGTTAGGTACGTACATTAGTCAGCCAAATGCATTGCCAATTATGGTCATTTGCCATGTAAAAGTGCCAAAAATTGGGACAAATTACCTAACTAGTGGTCTGATGAGGGTATTAACAATATTCTGATAAGCATGAGCAGGTCCACAGAGTGGGAAAAGTATCTGTTGGCTGTTGTTGTTGCCCCTCTACTTTTCAAGTTACAGCTGTATAAGTCAGTATGTTATATTCTGTTTGATAAGCAAATGGAGAACCTTTAGTTTCTTAAGCATTGTCTGGCCCGAATTGGGTCACTTTCAGAAGTGCCATAATTACCATAATTGATGCTCTTTGAGTACTTCCACAATGTCTATTTTAACTTTTCTGATTCTTGGCAGATTGGAACAATTGCCTTTCTTGCTTTGACGGGACTTCTTGTGTTCATGCTCTTTTTCCTTGCGGCCACAATCAATGCAATTGTCATTTCTCTTCTGATGTCTATGGCTGCGGTAGGGGGTGTATTGGCTCTGTTTCTTGCCTGTGTGACAGCTGTATATGTTGGTGCTCTGGCTATTGCTGTTTTTGTTATTTCTACAGCAACATTCTGCGCAGTGCTAGCTGTTCTTGTAGCTACAGGTAAACATATCTTGTGCTGCTCCTTGTTAAGAAGTCATATTTCAAATTTTTTTAATTGGTCACATCAACAAGTTACACTACCATATGTTTCTCACCTTCACTTATGATTTACTTATTTCCCGGTTTTAATCATTTGTAGAATGTTTCATTTGAAACAATAGAACACTTATGTATTCATATTTCAAATTGGTTTGCAAAATCCTACTTCATTGCGCCTGCACCTGCTAACAAGTTTTTCTAATTGGTCACATCAACAAGTTATGCTACCATTTGTTTCTCACCTTCAATTACGATTTACTTATATCTTTGTTTTGAATTTTTGTAGAATGTTTCATTTGAAACGATGGAACACTTTTGTATTCACATCTCAAAGTGGTTTGCAAAATCCTACTTCACTGCACTTATGCCCGCTAATCCCCCCCCCAAAAAAAAAAAGAAAAAAAAAACTAGCTCCGCCATTGACTAATACTGTTTGAGTTGCCTAAGATTGCCCTCCAAGTGTCCTTTTATATTTCGAGTTGTCTTCTTTGTAAATACTTCCATCCTGCAGCCAAAGGCTGCCTATTGGCATTAGGATGATTGTGGAGGCCTAGACCACTGAAGGAGGGAGGTTGTGGGTTATTTTCTGTAGTAATTGTTGCAACATTATTTGTCTTTACTGATTATCAAATCAATTCATGAAATTGTGCCTATTTATTTTATCAAGGGTTTCTTCTATCTACGAGTCTATTGCTATCGCTGTTAGCTTCAGTTAGATCCACATACTTGATAGTGCTGAAGGAGATGATGCACACAGAGATTAGTACATGTCCGGAACCTTTCATATGCATCTGCCATCTATGAATACTGGTTTCACGACTTAAGTTTCTGAGTGCATTTCACATGGATTTAATATGTGTTTTTAAACACCTGAGAGGTGAAATCCCATCATGGTACAGGTTGGATAGGTTTTCTTTGGACTGTCTGGTTGGCAACTAAGAAAAGCGTGGACCTTGCAAAACATTCCATTGGTGCGACTGGTTCAGCCCTCTCTGCCTATTCTACTGGTCGGCATTTCCATCACCACCGAGAACCCAATAAAATCTCGGATTGAAGTGCCACTTTGGATGTATCTCCTTGAGTAAATGTTGCCGGGCTTTTTATGGTGTGATGAGCTGTTTTCCCTTCGGTGTTCATGATATGTACAAAGCAAGCAATGATAATAATGGCTATGCTCGTACTTACATTTGTGTACATGAGGTTTGGAAGTGTTATCTGTATCTGGTGCTGTTAAATGTGGTTCTGTTGCATCTTATAAGTTATAACTCAGTACATATGTGAATTCATTGTTTTGATTATCCCTACTGTCTTCTGCTTTTTGCCTTTCTATTATTTTTTTGTTTCCAAGAAGCAGGTTACTCTCTATTAAACAAGAATAATTAGAATGCTTTGAGACATGTATGGACAATTTTCTTTGCCCCCCTGGGGTCATCTCAGTGTGTTTTTATTTGTCACATAACCTATTAACAGACAACGGGTGCCAAAATACTACTTCTATGTTGCTATGTTTATTTTATTTATGATAATAAGCTGTGACAATTGGGTTGAAGGATATCATTTAGACACTGAATAGATGGGCAGGGATGAGTATCTTGAAATTTGCGTCTCGGGGTCATTTGACTTTCCATCAGATCCTGAAGAGTAGATATCCGATGAAAAAGTGGAAGGGCACTACCTATTCTTCGATTCTGATAATTTTTCTCTGAGTATTGAGGAGTAAAGTTCCACGATGTATCCTTCTTCATCACATCCTTCTTCGTCACGGTACCATATTTCTTATGGATATTGCCTCTTGTGGCAAACGGGGTGGTGACTTTGTTGGGTGACTTGGGTCACTTGAACGGGTTCTTTGTGGTCCTCTCATGACAGAATCATCAATGCCATGTCTTCATTGTTAAGGATTTGCCATGTTGATGCTAGTGTGCCTATAACTTTTTTGGGAAATTCCAAGTAAAACAAGGTGAGCTTCCTTCCTACTTCCTCAGATGTCATTATCTTCTGATAGCAGGTTTATGTTCCTTGTTGCATCAAAGTAACTCGTTGAGATTGTTGCGATTGCTAAATGATTCTCTGCATGTGCAAAATGATCGTTTTGTTCGATCTTCTGGCTCTCTTACCTTCCCTGGCTCTACTCGGAAGCATCCTTCGGCATCAACTGTGTGTCGTATTCTCTCTGAGGAGGTCTGAATCAGTAGCACCAGTGATTGCACTCTTATCTGCTGGTGTACATAATGGGATGTCGCGACTCTTGACCGTAGACGCGGATGTGGATATGGAAATGGACTACTAGAGTTCCTAGTGGTTGTAATCTCTAAATCGACCCGAGCCTCAAGCACCATGCGCTTGCAGTTTTTGCTCATATTGCGCAATGATTGCTGTCTCCTAATCGATCCCATTCAATTTGTCCGTAACAAAAATCAAACAAAAGAAGAGAAAATCAATACAAGTTCAATACTGCATATAGATTTAAAATACATATAGTATACACATGTTAGATTGAATTGACATATAGTATAAACTCCAAGGCATATCATGTTAGCATGCAAGCTGTGGCCCCCCTTCAATCCATCGAGTTTGATTGGTCATTCTGGATTAGGATATGTTTGTCGTCCCTATCTCAAATCATCAAGTATATAACGTAGTCTTGATTTTAGCATGATGATAAACTTTTGACTCGAGTATTTAAGGCTTATTCTTGACACGAGCTTCAAGATCGAGTCTGACTTCATAGAATGTTATGCAAGTTAATTAGATTTAAATCATTTATGGGAAGTAAATTTCCATTTGAGCTTGAAAAGATCGAAGATTTTCTTATGCATATTTCCATATACATTTAAAATAAAATATGAAGTGCCTTTAAGAATTGAATTGTGAAATTAGTTCCACGAACTGTGGTTATGCAAAGCAGTTTATTTGAGCTAAGACTCCATGAAAATGATTGAGTCACTCGAACGCTTTGAACTCGACTAGAAAAGGAGCCCGAGCTTGCCGGCCCGCTAACAAGTTGTCGAGTCGGAGTAGGTGCGACTCTTAGGTGACCGGGACCCTAGTCATTTCGAGCTCCCTTATCCCCGTTCCTGGCCGCAAAGGGGTGTGCATGGTCCACATTAAGCCCGCGCAGGATCCTGTCTGCGACCGGAAATGAGGAAAAACGAGAGAGAGAGAGAGCGGCCCCCTCTTTTGTCCTCCCCTTCCTCGTTGTCGCCGAACTGTCAAAACGCCCTTTTGGATCAGATCAAACCTCCCTTTTCTGCGTTGGCGACACCAGATAGACTCGGGTCAAGTGTTGCAGGGCCTGCCCCAAGAAAGAGAGAGAGAGACAACTGGACCAGCAGCATCGAATCTTGGCCATCACTCTCCATGTCCGAACTCTATACGAAACCCTTAATAAAAGTTTAGCCTTTCTTCTTTTCTTTTCTTTTCCTCACGCGGATAGAATCAAGGCAATTTTAAATTTCATCGGAAATTTGAAACTTGCTATTTAAAATATTTAAATAATAAATTCGACCATCGCTTAATTGCTTAAGCTTTTAGAATAATTGACAGTAATCTTACAAATTCTATTATTTGCATATTTCGAAACCATGCTCACTTTAAATAGGATGAGAGGTGGTGTATTGCAAGAGATCCTTACTAAAGCAAACGCGTAGACACACTCGATTGCGTACTGAATCCTTTTTGCACCAAGCACTCGATTGGATTAGCTGAATTAGCGACATTATCGAATTGATTGGTAGGGTAAAAATGCCAACTCGGTGGAGCTGTAGGACGAAGGGTGGGGGGGCCCGCCCTCAGGAATCGAAACCATTCCAGTTCCAGCCAGCCAGCCTTTCGCTTCTCGACCCTACCACCTGCCCCTCAACCCCCCCATGTGCTCCTCTCTCTGTCTCTGTCTCTCTCTCTCCATCAATCTCTATCTCTCTCTGCGCCCGTCTGTCCTTCTGTAGCTTCATTCCAAGAAGTGCAGAGGCCACCGCCCCTCTCGCCCTCACTCCTCCGTGAGCTGAAAAAACAGAGCCTTTCTCGCTAAACCCAATATTTTCTCAAACCCAACTTCACTTCCCCCTCTCTCTGTTTCTCTCTGTTTCTCTCTCCAAGATGGTGAGGACCACTCGCCTTCCTCGCTGCCACCGGCTCTTCCTCCTCCTCCTCCTCCTCTGTTTCTTCGCTGCCGCCGCCGCCGCCGCCGACGACGCCGCCGCAATGCTGGCCCTCAGGAAGTCCCTCGCCGCCCCGGCGTCCCTCGGCTGGTCCGACCCGGACCCCTGCAAGTGGCCCCACGTGGTCTGCTCCCAGTCCAACCGGGTCACCCGCATCCAAATCGGCCACCAGGGCCTCCAGGGCACGCTCCCCCCGGACCTGAACGCCCTCACCCAGCTGGAGCGCCTCGAGCTGCAGTCCAACGGCATCTCCGGCCCGCTCCCGAGCCTCAGCGGCCTGAGCTCGCTCCAGGTCCTCATGCTCGGCAACAACCAGTTCGACTCCGTCCCCGCCGACTTCTTCGACGGGCTGTCGTCGCTGCAGTCCGTCGAGGTCGACGACAACCCGTTCGCCGCCTGGGAGATCCCCCGGAGCCTGCAGAGCGCGTCCGCTCTGCAGAATTTCTCCGCGAACTCCGCGAACGTGACCGGGACGGTCCCCGACTTCTTCGGGGCCGGTGACTTCCCCGGCCTGACCCTTCTTCACTTGGCAATGAATGACCTTGACGGCGGGTTGCCCGCGAGCTTTTCCGGGTCGCAGATTGAGTCGCTCTGGCTCAATGGGAAGGCGGGTAGCGGGAAGCTCAGCGGGCGGATCGATGTGATAGCCAACATGACTTCCTTGAGGGAGGTTTGGCTGCATTCCAACTCCTTCTCCGGCCCGTTGCCGGACTTCTCGGGGCTCCAGGAATTGCAGAACCTGAGCCTGCGGGACAATCTGTTCGCTGGCCCTGTTCCGTCATCGTTGACGGGTCTCCGGTCCCTCCAGTCCGTCAACCTGACCAACAACTTGCTCCAAGGGCCAGTGCCCAAGTTCGGGAGCTCGGTCCAGGTCGATATGGCCGACGACTCAAACAGCTTCTGTTTGCCAGGCCCCGGGGACTGCGATCCCAGAGTGAATACCTTGCTTCTGATCGCGAAGTCGATCGGTTATCCGCAGAAACTGGCGGAGAACTGGAAGGGGAACGACCCGTGCTCCGGTTGGATCGGGATAACTTGCAACAATGGGAACATCACTGTCGTGAACTTTGAGAAGATGGGCTTCAACGGCACCATTTCCCCGGATTTCGCCTCGCTGACATCGCTGCAGAGGCTCATCCTCGCGAGCAATAATCTTACCGGTTCCATTCCTGCCGAGCTTGCCACCCTCCCGGCGCTCGCGCTTCTTGACGTGTCGAGTAATCAGCTTTATGGTAAAGTCCCGACTTTTAAGAGTAATGTGATCATCAAAAAGGAAGGTAATCCCGACATTGGGAAAGATGGGCCTGGTATTTCGACGCCCGGATCCCCCCGAGATCCTGCAGGTCCATCAGGTAGTGCATCCCGAATTGCTAGGCGATCACGCAAAAATTCTGGTTTGATCGGAGTCATAGTGGTTTCTACCATTGGCGGCTTGTTTTTGATTGTCTTGCTCGGTTTGTTGGGTTTCTGTCTATATAAGAAGCAGCAAAAGCGGTTTACCAGAGTACAGAGCCCCAATGCAATGGTGATTCATCCCCGCCATTCGGGATCTGACAATGAAAGCGTGAAGATAACAGTCGCGGGATCTAGTGTTAGCGTCGGTGCGATCAGCGAGACTCATACTATCCCGGGAAGTGAAGCCGGCGACATTCAAATGGTCGAAGCAGGAAACATGGTGATCTCTATCCAAGTCCTGAGGAATGTCACCAACAACTTCAGCGAGGAAAATATATTAGGACAAGGTGGTTTCGGGACGGTGTACAAGGGGGAACTACACGACGGGACAAAGATCGCGGTGAAAAGAATGGAGTGTGCAGTCATTACTGGGAAGGGCATTACGGAATTCAAGTCTGAGATTGCTGTTTTGACTAAGGTTCGACACCGTCACCTCGTCGGCCTGCTCGGTTACTGCTTGGATGGCAATGAGAAGCTTCTTGTGTACGAGTACATGCCCCAAGGGACACTGAGTAGGCATCTATTTAACTGGCCCGAAGAAGGACGTGCACCGTTGGAATGGACCAGAAGGTTGACCATCGCCTTGGACGTGGCAAGGGGGGTCGAGTATCTCCATGGTTTGGCGCATCAGAGTTTCATACACCGAGACTTAAAGCCGTCGAACATTCTCCTCGGAGATGATATGAGAGCTAAGGTTTCGGATTTCGGTCTAGTGCGTCTTGCACCGGAGGGAAAAGGCTCCATCGAAACCAGAATAGCCGGAACATTCGGTTACTTGGCACCAGAATATGCAGGTTAGCCCTCTGACCTTAATCTCAGTTTCCTCATTTACAAAGACTTGGATATGTAAAATCCTAATCTGCCTAGAGTAATTCGGTGATACCTTGCGTTGCACGGTGTAAACCTATTTAAATTACATCAACTAGTACTACGATAGCAGATCAGAATATGGAGACGGCACTTCCAGGTATGAATTAAGCGTTGATAATCAGAAATCATCTCTGTGTTCCTTGCCCAAAAAGCACTCTAGATCCATAAGGCAGCACTTCATTTTGAAAGATCAAATGCTTGTGCATAACCCAAAGTCTGGTCTAGCAATCTACAACTTATTAATTTTGCAGGTATAGTATTATGCGTTTGAGGCAAGATTTTGTTAGTATTGTCAAGTATATATGTCCTCACAGCAACTTGAGTGAACTCTCAAAATCAACAGGCAAGTCCATTGTTGCAAAAAGAGCAAATTAGCTGGAAATTAGACCTGCCCTCATTGCCTTGGCATGCCATTTTGTGTTAGCTAGTTAACTTGGATCTTCTCTTCATCTCGAACTATTAACAACTAGACCATGATCACGGTAATATGATTGCAGTGACTGGCCGGGTGACGACAAAAGTAGACGTTTTCAGTTTCGGGGTGATCTTGATGGAGTTGATCACCGGAAGAAAAGCGCTCGACGAGAGTCAGCCCGAGGACAGCATGCACTTGGTGACCTGGTTCAGGAGAATGCACATCAACAAGGACACGTTCAAAAAGGCAATCGACCCCACAATCGATCTCAATGAGGAGACGCTCGCCAGCATCAGCACGGTAGCTGAATTGGCTGGCCACTGTTGCGCTAGGGAACCCTACCAAAGGCCCGATATGGGCCATGCCGTCAATGTACTGTGTTCTCTAGTAGATGTGTGGAAGCCAACCGATCAAAACCCCGACGACATTTTCGGAATCGACCTGGAGATGTCGCTGCCACAGGCCCTAAAGAAGTGGCAGGCGTATGAAGGAACCAGTCATGTGGACTCCTCGGCATCGTCGTCCTGCCTCCCGAGCTTGGACAACACTCAGACAAGCATACCCATGCGACCATTTGGGTTCGCCGACTCGTTCACGTCCGGGAGATGACATTGATGGTGGTGTAAATGAAAGGGGGGGTGTCCATTCTGTTTGCTTCTTGCTTTTGGTGCTTTCTTGTGATTGTAATCTATCTTATGATTCTTTCATGGTTTTTTCTTTAGCCTGATATGAGTTTTCTAACCTTTCTATTTATCCATTGATACTGTAGTTGAAGCTGTTCTGTATGAGATGATCTGCAAATGGAATCTAGTGGTTTCTGTGAAAAAAAGCATTTTATTTTTTCCTGATTGTCAGGCACACCCAACTTCCAGTACCATCAGATTCTCCAATTAGGTGATTCACTCAAATTGAGTAGTTTGTTTTGTGACAGATGCAGAGGATTTTCTAATGGGAAAGTTGGGTGTGGGGCATGTAAAATCATATGCATGCATGTGCCCATGAAATCGTACAAGGATTTCAAAAAAAAAAAAAACAGGGGAAGCTGAGTAAGGCCACATGCGGGTCAAAAGGAGGGCAGGTTTCAACAACCCTAAAATGGTGGGTTGGATGATTCGTGGGTACTTGCTTGCCTCATCTGTTTTACTTGTAACTTCGTGTGTTAGGATCTTTGGCTTTTGATTACGTTAACGAATGCTTCACGGCACAGTTAATGAGTCATTGATTTTTAAAGATTGGGTCTACTAGAAATCGCAAAATTTCTCAATCGATTGCTTGACGAGGGTTGTTAAGGTGTTCGTTATTGGAATCATTAAAGTCGTATTCACTCCAATTCGTCTAGAACGACGAGGTCCAATCTAATTCATCTTAACCTCGTAACGAAATGCGACTCGATGCCCGATGGGTCACCCAAACACGAGACTATTTGTGCTCGAACGGCGAACCACGCCTGAGTATTATTATAATTTATAAAAATTTGGACCATAATTTTTATTGGGAGAGAAGGAGGGAGGACAGGGGTCCAATCCATGTGAAAATGGAGAAGCACCCACATGGGCTCACGTTCGTTCGAGGGTCCTGGGGCTTCCCAATGCAAATTTCCCCTCAGCTGTCATTGAATGAATTGTTGTTGTCTGTGCGTACCCTCTTTTCTTTCATTTTCTCTCTCTCTCTCTCTCTCTTTTATATAGTTTTCCGGTCCATATCTCCAAGTCTGTGTCTCCCTATGAAATTTGACTGACCTGTATGCAATTATTATTTTGGGGAAGGAGGACGGACATAACAATTGCTGGAAAAATACAAAAAAAAAAAAAAAAAAAAGATCTGTAAGTTAATTGATGAAAAACGTTCAGCAGTTAAAATATCACTTACTGGGTGGTTAAAATTCTTTCTTACCATCCCTTTGAGATACCCATTTACATTTTTTCCAGGTTGTTTGAGAATTTCATGCTAGGGAACGGATAAAAAACCATGCTAAATCTGAAGCACAAGCGAGATCGTCTTTTTGAGAATAATCCAAAATGAAAAGTGGTTTGATTGGAACATGAAAACGTAATTGAATTATTCTTAGTTACTCTTTGGGATGGAGTGAAAGAAGGGACGAGATTCTCGAACAAAGAAAATTACCAAATGATTTCAAAAGAGGAACTCAAATGAAGATAAATTTGCATAAGAATAGAGAACTATCATGATAGGTACTTTTAGTAATGAATATATCATTAGGGCCAATAAAAATTTACACGACCAATGCATCTTCGATCGCGTGATATACAATATTAAGTCATTTTGGGGATTCCATTTGAACAAAAGAAGATATGGATGATTTCTATTGATACACTGGACCTATTGCATTAGTAATTTTTTAATCTTTCTTTCTTGTTTAGCTTTTGTTTGGTCCGGGAAGGTGGTGCTTCGGGTCGGGCATATTCAAATGGGGGCGAAGAAGTCGTGCAGAGCCCAACGGACCCAGTTCGAAGCACTAAGGAGATTGGGTCTACTTGAGATTTGCGTTTCCTGGAAGAGCTGGGCCCTTAAGTTAAAATCTTGGGCCTGCAAAAAGGTTGAAAAATTTCCAAATGAAAAGCTAACAAGTCATTTTCCGATGTTTGTCGCCGGGGGATACATTGAAATTGGTTTTTGGGGGACTGGCCCGGCCCCCGAGGCAAGATATGTCTAGGACTAGGGGTGATCGGTTATAGGTTCGGCAATCTATGCAGCAGTTCAAGCAATATTGTCCAACTTTATTTGAAGAACTTAAAAGTTTACGTCGAGCCGAACCCGTGCTTGATATGACCAATATCTTTTCTATAAAGCTATTGCCATTGGCATTTTGTGGTCTTGACCCTACTGTGATCCTCATGTTCGGACACTAAAGTCATTAACAAAAAGTGTGAATTTTGCAAGTAAATATACAATTTTGATTTCAATGACTTAACATGTTAAACTTTCTTTCTACTGCAATGAATGTATTTTGACCATAATTGTTAATAGTTGGCACCCAGTTAGCACCACATCCACCCTAAATAAAATAAGTGAAATTTATGTTAAAAAGTTAAAATTCAATCATTTTTTTTTAATGAAGATTGCTGATCAGTTTATACTTTCACACATTTAAATGGGAAACTTTCCCCAAAAAAAAAGAAGAAGAAAAAGAAGAAGAAGAGAGAAGCTCATAAATAATTAAGTACACATATATTTATTTTAGAAATGTAATACAAGGTTGTCGTACCTTTCGATGAGGTACCTTGCAAAGGGCATAACATATAGTGTATAGGGTGTCTATACGACGGTATAACCCCGAATATTGAAACCTATCCTTTACTTACCGATTTCAAAATTTTGGAACTTGACTATCTTACTATCACTAATACCCACCTCAAAACATATATAGCCATACCAATTCTATAAGGTTCGTAGATTCCATTCCACAGGTTCACCTATGCACCCCGGTGCAGTCGCCACGACTATTGAGCCCTCACCGACGTCCATGGCGGGCCCTCGCACTGGATAAGTTTCGCCATCATCACGGCGGGCGCGCCCCCATGGAAGGTAGGGCAAAGAGGAAAACGATGAGCACTATAACGTTTGATAGCTTCATTCAAACGATGTACGTAATCGTTGTCGGAAAAGTAAGGCAAAGAGGAGAACGACGAGCACTGTAGCCTTTCATTCAAACGACGAGCACCATACGGCAGTGCACGTTTTGTGAAGCACGTTTGCAGGCGTATCGAAAGTGAATCCTCCGTGCAGAACTTTATGCAGCTTTGTGCAATTCTACGGTTTAGCTTGTGACAGAGGTAGAATGTACGTATTCGTGTCGGAAAAGTATACTTCCAGCGGGATTGCTTGCATGCTTCTCACGAGTTTGAGGTTGACTTGTTTTTCCTAAAAGATAAATCCGGTAGAAGTCTTAAAACTCATCACAAAAATATAATTGAATAATAAAACTTATCAAATTAATGCAATTGAGTTCTTTTGTTAACTCCATTTATTCATTTTTTTTTTAATTTTCTCTCACCAACTTGGCAAAGAGGTGGCTAAATATAAAACATAGAGCTAAAACTACGTAGTTTTGGTCCTAAACCATTTTTTTAAATAAAGTTTATTAAATTATATTAAAACAAGCAAACTCAAAGAAAGCACAAAATAAGAAAAAAAAAAATGGGAAAACTCCAGCAAGAGCCCACCCCCAGTCCCCCATCATCGCTCGATTTTTTTTAGAATAAGTCAAACACGATTTGTATTAAAAAAAAAATTAGATTTGGACCAAAACAATGTGGTTTTAACCTTATGTTTCATATTTTAGTCATGCCGCCACATGAGAGAGTGAAAATAATTTAAAAAGCGTGTCAATATTTTTCGTTAGCCAAGTTGGACAAAATTAACGTAATTGATTGCTAACTATAATTCAATTGCATATTATAACAAATTTAGAACTTAATCGTACTCTCTGACAAATTTTAAGACTTCAAGTGTAATTATTCTTTTTTTATTTGGAGCTAACTAGACTAACCCAACAATTGAGTAGAAACTTGAGCTCGGCAATAATATGACTAGGGCCATTATACGTATACATCTTAAAGTACTTGATTGCGTTGAAAATTATCAAAAAGTCATAACCATATTACAATTATGTCAATTTAGTTATAATTTTTTTTTTTTATAAATAATGCCAATTCAATTTATCCGATGAATTTTGGTTAGCTAGCTTTGATATTGATAATTTTTTTTTGAAAATTTTCCTTTCGTTCCTTCTTTGCTTTTTTGCTCCGTAATGGCTAGTGAGGCTATGGTGAGGGTCGTGAAGCCCTTGTTGGTAGCAGCGAGGTCATGGCCCTTGCCTGACCTCCCCAAATTTGGGCGAGTCTAGCCTTGCCATGGCTTTGGGGGCCGCCAATGAAGGCACCCTTACCTGCGGACGAGGAGGCCATGGTGAGGCTAGTGTTGCTTAGATTTGAGTGAAGCTGTCTCGCCCGTAATCATCAGGCCTAGCCCATATTTAGGCTAGGTAAGGGCTGCGAAACCCTTGTCGGCGGTCGGCAAGGACTTCGCGGTTGGTACCATGGAAAAAAGAGAGGAAAAGAAGTAGGAAAAGGAAAAAGAAAAATTCAAAAATAAAATATTATTAAAAAGTGTTTATTAAGCATCAGTCGGACAGATTAAACTGACACAATTACAAAATATTTATGATCGTATTGAAAAAGAAATGTTTATTACTGACAATTCTCCCATCTTTGCGTGCTTGACATGTTCAAAAACATTGAACACATGTGCATTACGCATCTCAGTTCGGGTTCTTCCGTAGTCAAATAGAGTCATGCAGGGCCAGAGGGAAAATGAAGGGCCGGTCGCATCTGAGAAGCTCGATGCATACTTATTATGGAGCCTCGAGCCTCTCTCTTTCTTCCTTCCTTCCTTCAGGAGCAAGTGATTAGATGGTGTCCCACGTCAGTTTTCGGGCAAATCGACCCTTCTTTTCTCTTTGTCCATTTCAATTCCCGGTCCGACCATCCGAGATCCCCGCCACCACCGGTTGCATCTGTCCCTAGGCACCCTCAAAAGCTCCTTCGGAGTTCCATGGTTGCTTGCGTTTGAATCTACCACACCGCACGGCAGGATGGCCCGGCTGCCTTACCCTTGAAACCAGCTAAAAACGGAAGAAACTCCTAGCACTCAGGCCTTTCGTGCGAACGACGATTCGAAAAACTTAGTAGCGTCTGGTTCGCAAGTTCCGCGGAGAAAGCGGTCGAGAGACAGGCGCTTCCACTCGTGTAGTACCTTCAGTTCAGAAAACAGGAGCACTTCCGAATCGAGGAGGCTTTCGCATGTGGGTCATTAAACGCTCCATTCTCTACCATAAGTCTTTGTTTACTGGCTTCGGTTTACGTGCGGATGTGTCCAGTTCCTTCGATCACGGATCCGATTCTACGCAACCCCATTTCGAGAATTCATCATCCTCGATAAATCAACCCAAATCCCAAAAACAAGAGCTGTGCACACCGCAATCAATTAAGGACTCCCCCAATTTAGATACTTGCTTCGGCTTGGCTACTTCCCGTACATAATAAGATATTGGGATGACTGTTGACCCTCGAACGCTCCGATACCGACTGCACTAGAATACTACTACTTTGCTCCGTTTTTGCTGAAATCTGCTCGCGGTTCATACTGTAATATATTCGATGGGTTCGTGCTCTATTGGCAATCGCATTGAATGCCGTAGAAGATCCCACCGGTTTTCATGGTTCTTTCCATTTGTTTATAGTACTGCTCTTTTTATAGTTTAAACATGGGATGGCGAGGGACCCAAATGAGGCCGGCCCCATGTCAGTGAAGAGTTAGGATTGAACGTTTGAGGGACGACTTTTGCTTCTTGGGACTAAAAGCCCCACCGAATCTGCCTTTTCAAAATCTCATGTTTGACCTTTCTTGGACGATCCCATATAAATGACGATGATTCAGTGAGCTACTTCAGTCAAAGCCTCCCCTCCCCCTTGAGGATCCTATTTCATGCATTGCATCATCTTGCAAATTCACTTCCAGTTGAACCTGTTGTTTTAGTCGTGAGTAGCAGAGACCAGAGATGGAGCTCTCGCAAAAAAAAAGGCCCGGCGCCACCAACTGGTTCTTCATCTTCCTCCTCTTGTCGACCAACCTCCTCACTCTCCTCTTCTCCACCACTTTCTACTCCTCTTGCTCTCGCTCTCCCAGGATCGCCGTCCCCGAAGAGACGGTCGCCGTCTCCTATCAACCCACGGGTCGCTCTGCTGCGACCGGGTCCCTGAACGGTGCATCGGACGATGATATCGCGCCCGAGTTCAAGGCCTTCACTTCGGGCCAGCTCCTCGCCTTCGGGGTCAACCCGAACTTCGACTCCGACACCATGTACCCTCCGGTCGGCCGCCCGTGCACCATGTTCCCGGACTTGCTCCGCCGCTTCATGACCTACAAGGTGAACGGCTCGTGCCCGGACGACGAGCTCCTGGCGCAGAAGCTCCTGCTCAAGGGGTGCGAGCCTCTCCCGCGCCGCCGTTGCCGCCATGCCTCGCCACGGGACTATGTGGAGCCGTACCCTCTCCCCACTAGCCTCTGGACCACCCCCTCGGATTCTTCTGTGGTCTGGACGGCCTACACTTGCAAGAACTATGACTGCCTCATCAACAGGAAGCACAGGCAGCAGGGCTTTGATGACTGCAAGGACTGCTTCGACCTTGCAGGCGCTGAGAAGAACCGCTGGACCGCTGCCAAGAGCAACGGCGGCCTCGACTTCACCATCGACGAAGTCCTGGCGACGAAGAAGCCAGGGACGATAAGGATCGGGCTTGACATCGGGGGTGGGGTTGCCACTTTCGCGATAAGGATGAGGGACAGGAACATAACCATCGTCACCACTTCCATGAACTTGAATGGCCCTTTCAATAACTTCATAGCAGCAAGGGGGGTCATGCCCCTCTACATCAGCATCTCTCAGAGGCTTCCTTTCTTCGACAACACGCTGGACATCGTCCACTCGATGCACGTGCTGAGTAACTGGATCCCGACCACGCTTTTGCACTTCCTGATGTTCGACATTTACCGGGTCCTGAGACCGGGGGGTCTGTTTTGGCTTGATCATTTCTTCTGTGTGGGTGAACAGTTGGAGCATGTGTACACTCCTCTCATCGACAGCATCGGGTTCAACAAGATAAAGTGGGTCGTCGGTCGGAAGCTTGACCGGGGGCCAGAACTCCAGGAGATGTACCTCTCGGCTTTGCTCGAGAAGCCATTGAAGAATTCCTGGTGATCCTGTGGTTGCTTTTCTTTCCTTGTCACTACAGGGAAGACTTTTAATTTCACACAGCCTTTCTAAAGTTCAGTCAAAGGAATACAAAACTTGCCACCGTCTTTTAATCAATAGTTGGAGATAGATTGTTATTCATTCAAGAGGTTTATTACTAGCACTGAAAATCTGCCTGTTGGATATATGCTCAGTTAGTATTTTGGTCTAAAAAACCTGTCTTTAGTATCTATTTCTGCTGTTATGTCATCAATTATCGCTTGACTAACAAGTTGTATGCTTTGCCATTCCGTTATATTGCGTCTTCCCAAATGCTACTCATATGCGGCACTCTGATGTTGTCGAGCTTGACTTCCCATTGAAATGCTTCTAGTGAAAATGAGGTTGAATCAGCTGCACTTCTATGAGAAGGCATTCTTCATTAACGCGCTGATCTCCAATTTGTATTGAACAAGGTCTGCCTGCCCAATTCATGCTAAGGTTTCTTCTCTCCCAACATAAACAAATACGGTTTCTCTGTTTCACAGACCAAAAGGAACAGATTTAAGTGTCTGCATGACATATGGGCGCGCTCATGTGAGAGAGAGAGAAAGAGAGAGGAATGGACGCTTCTCTGAAAACTCTTCACTTAAATTTATTTGACAAAATATTAACTATCAGTTCAAATGAGTACCTAGTTACAACTTATAAGAAAAATCTAGAGCACAAGAGGGAAATTGTAACCTCAATATAAGCTACGCTGTCGATGGAACTTTTCACATATTATAAGGCTGCCTGAAAAATGGACTCATGCATATGCAATCTCACAATTGAGATCCTGAAACCGGTAGAAAGTACCCGGGTCGCAGATACACAAAAGTTTCTGGGCTTGCAAAAACCTTTTTTTTACATCCTCTGCCCAAGCACTATCAAGTTCATGGATTCAACTTCAAGCTAACACTAATAGCAATAATTGCAGACTCGAAGAAGCCTTCTATTAGGAAAAATAAAATAAAAATGACCTGATGCAATTTCCATTATGCATTTTGCAGTCAGTTACGATGGCTGGTGAAGTTGCACCAATTACTACAAACATTAACCTACTGACTCCACTCTCCATTTGTCAACCACTGGCAACTTTGGCAGAGGAATCAAGAAATTCCAACAGAGAAAGAGACCAATCGAGGCGTGAAACATCATTTTCAAACTCTTGGAAGGCAACATTGTGAAATTCCGGACAGTACAAGTAAGCATGATCAGCAACTTATACAAATTCATAAGAGGCAACGGTGGCTTTTCATGAAGCTCAGTGAATTCATAAAAGATGCCATTTGCAATGTTCCCCCGGCTAAATATACAGGTATTATAGTTCTGGTGCACTTCAACATCGAGACTAAGGTTTATCACCTTCTCTCACTAGTGGGGTTATTTGACCTCATTCCTCAACAGCCCTGAGTTTTTGATTCCACATCACACTAATGTCAAATACAAATTGTCAACAGCATTAGATCTGTTTGCTCAGATGGTGCTGCTAGCTGCATCAAGGCTCACCACAATGTGAGTTTTGCAGGTAACCCAAGTGTCTTAAACCTCTATTTAGAAGGGCTTGGATAATTTGAGGAACAAACAGTACAGGAACTGATAAATGAAGCATTACTTCTTGATGAGGAGCAGCATAAGATATGTCCATTGTAGCTACATGAACAGCTAGCACTGCAGAGCACATTGCAGTAGATAACCCTGGATCTGCAGGTTGATATTTGGTCCATTAGTAGTTTGATCTAACAATTTTTGTCTTAAGTATCAACTATTTCAGCTAGTATGTCATTCAATTATTGCTCAACTAACCAGTTGCTCATTTTTTGTTCCTTTGGATATTTTCTTCCTTGGGGCTCCTCATATTGAATAGATATAAGGTACTAGCTGCAGGTCTAATACTTTCCCTTCAAGTTATGCCAACGCTCTCAGATTGTCCAGACTCACTTCCCATTAAAATGCTTTTAGCTCAAACGGGGTTACATCAGCATCATTTTTCTCTGTTAAGGCATTCTTCACTGATGTAGTGGACTCAAATTCATAATTGCTACTGCACATTTATTATAAATAATCAGTCCTGTTGCATGCCTATCCCTGTTATTCCATTGTATGCATGAAATCTCCACGGTTGCATCTGTCCCTACTGTGTTTCCCCAAAGAAAGCACATGAGTTTACATGATCGTCCCGAATAAGGTCTGCCTTGTTCAT
Organism: Eucalyptus decipiens; assembly: GCA_014182575.1. Lineage (NCBI taxonomy): Eukaryota > Viridiplantae > Streptophyta > Magnoliopsida > Myrtales > Myrtaceae > Eucalyptus > Eucalyptus decipiens. The sequence continues at coordinate 20,413,112 of CM024618.1, read as the reverse complement.
GGTGAAGGTTTATTCTATCCCAACATATTCAATATTTGTATTTGATAGAACAGAAGGAAGAGATTCTGTTGTTTGCAGGCACATTCTTGTAAATCAGATCTACTACTATCACATGCAGGGTAGAGAGAGAGAGAGAGCATGAGAGTGGAACAGGCACTTCAATTGAAACTCTTCGTTCCCTTCGAATTTATTTGAAATATCCAAAAGAACGTATGTACACCAGTATGTGTCTACCCATCTTTGAGAACCCTGACTAAAAGATCTTCAATTTGAGGATCTCCATCAATGGTAAATCACCCTCTTGCTGCAATTTTCTGCCCAAAAATCTAACACTGGATCCCCATATCATATTCTGGCTCCCTAGTTGGAGGAGGTAGGAGACATCCAAACAGCTCAAGCTCACCCGAGTGTCTGAACTCCAAGGGGCTGTCCTCTTGTCTCGATTGTGCCAATGACTTGCAGCATGCCGAGCACACAAACAAAGGTGGGACATTGTCAGTATCGTCGATTCCACAGCATCGCGTGTGCTGCCACACTTCACAGAGGTCACAGGCCACCATTCTCTCCCCATCGTCATCTTCAGCCCCGCACATGCATCTCACCTCCCAATTCTCGCTCCCACCTTCATATCTCAACTGACTGTCCGCATCCATCCCGGTTCCCCTCACCCAAACCTCCTGGCCCGACTCCATGATCCCAAAGAGCACCTCAGTGTCCTCTGTTTCTTTCGTGGCTTCAATATCTGTCACCACAAGGTGTTCAAAAGCGCAGTAGGTCTCCCTAAATGCGCTCTCAGCTGCTGCCTTCAAGTCCCCGACCGTAGCATGCAGTGGAACCATGATAATCTCACCGGGTGGGACTTTCTTCCTTGGCAGAGTCTCTAGCCTATCTATGCTAGGGATGAGATTGCAAATGAAAGTGAGCAACTGGTCTTCCTCATCTTGAAATGGCCATTCCTTCATGAAATGCTTGCTGTCCAGAAGCACCTGAGCAGCTGATCCAACACAATCCGATGTGGGATAATTCAGGAACACCGCGCTGTACACTTTTGCCATGTCCTGGTAAACATCATGGCCGACCACAAGAGATGGTGATAATAGCGTCTCTTTAACCAACTGCTCCGGTGGTTCCCTGCCACCATCGAACTCATGGATTGTGTACTCCAGGACCCGTGTCAATGGGTTCACTGCACGGCGCACAACATAATCCCCGACAATCACGTTGTTGAGGATCTTCAGCACATTGTCGATCAAGCCTGTGTCCCCGATATGTAACCTGGCTGCATCTCGCACATCTTGGCGGGTCATTCCAGTGCAGCCCAACTTTTCACCTCTCGCTTCTAGCAGCGCATTCACAATCACTTCTGCTGCCTGCTCCATCCTCCTTGCAGGCCATCTGCTATCCATTTCTGCTACAGCACTTGTGAATTTTCTAAACTTTGCTGGCTTCATCTGTGAAAGATGCTTGCTCTGCAGAGACGCTCTAGTCGACAGTTTCCACTTCAAGGAAGCAAGAGGCCCAGCAGATATGGCAGGTTTGCTCTCGCAAGTTGAATGCAACTTGACAGTCAACATGTACTTGAGAAGGTCCTTTATGGCGAATAAATCGGTTTTGCTCATACCTTTGTAATGACAAATGATCTGCTTGATCACTTTGAAATGTTCGGTGCCACTGAAATCCTCAAGGACTTTGACAAGCTCAAGCGAGCCAAGAAATTCCATTGCTTGGTGATAATGGTGCTCTTTAACCCCAAAGCTTCCTCTGAGGAATCTGTAACTCCATCTCCCGAACCACGTGTGTCCATAAGCAACCCCATATAGCAAACGGAGATCCATAGACCGCTTCCTGGAGACATCCTCAACTGTCACTTTCCTGCAAAATGATTTTAAAACAAGGAATTTCAGATTACTAGTAGGTATCAAATAACATTGTGCTCCCCAGTTTAATTACATTTTCAACTTACCTGACTAGTAGATTGTTACAAATGCGGTCCCAGAGATCCATAATTTCCCTTCCACAGAGAAACTTGGAGCCCCCTTCAATGCCATTGATGCAGATTAAGTGCCCGAACCCGTTACCATGAATGAGGCCATGAAGCAGATGGTTCGGCTCGTCGAGGTCACACTCCTCCAGAGGCCTACTCCAGCAACCGTCCTTCGGGATTATCAAGTGATACCTCCGTCCCGACATATAATGGTTTCCCCATCCTTGATCAGGCAATTAGAAAACATCCATGAGAAAAAAAAGAAGAAGAAAAAACACTAAGAATTCGTAATCCTCAGATTCTTTTGAAGCAAATTCCCATATCAAACCTAAAAACCAACAAGTTCCTAGGACATCCCAATCAAGACTTCGTCAGAAAAATCAAACACATCCATGAGAAAAGAACTACTGAAAATCTGCAACTCGCCTATTTTACATGACAAACATTTCCAAACGGTAATTCACGCTTAACCCATCAAAATTCATACTTGCCAGAGAACTAACCCACGAATTAGTAACAGACAACAGGGAATCAAGTCTGCAATCGGTCAAGTTACCTGCAAATCGGCAGTGATCGCAGAAGGAGGGAGACGAGGGGGTCATGGTTTCTTGGACAGTGTACAGGGGGACGACCACGCCCGTCTTCTGGTGCATCAGGAGGGTGCACCAGACGGGCAGGTCGCTGGCCGCGGGCTCCCCGGGCACGCCGCATTCCTCGAGGAACAGGCTGATGTTGTCGCGGAACGGGCCGGCCGGCCTGATCGGGCACCCGGGATCACAGAAGTCGCCGAAGTTGAAGATCTTGGGCCGCCGCTTCCTCTTCCCGCAAGCCTGGAGGAACGGGAGCGACATCTCGAAGTGGGTTCTTCCTCTTGGGAACACTCGTTGCCGTGCTTTCTTTGAACCGGAAGGAATTCCGCCAAGCTCCCAAGAGAAAGAGAGAGAGAGAGAGAGAGAGAGAGAGAGGGAGAGGGAGCTTAACAGATTGAAAAATGGAGTCTTGAAGTCTGTTGAAGGAGCTTCAAATGGCGGTTGACTGCGGTTTGAGAAGTCGGGCGTTTGCCCGCTAAAAAAACTAACCGTTAGTTTTTTTAACGAGAGCGTCCAGTGTTTTTCAATTTCATCCCCCAAATCATCGCGAGAAATATTATTTCATTCGCCGGATGGTGAAAAAAGATTCACAAATTGTGACAAAAGCATTTTTTTTTTAAATTAACTTCACGTACTTTACTGAGAAATCTCTTGATTTTAAAATTATTTTTACGGTCCAATGACATTTGCCCCCGGCCTAAATTTTTTCTTATCTTGCCTAAATTTTTTCTTATCTTGCAATTGAATATTTGGAACTTTTTTTTTTTTTGTGCATTGATTAGCTCAAATTTATAAATTCGATGCGGATGGTCACGTCACCCTTTTCATTTCGTTTCAACAAGGAAGACATTTTTGCGGATGTTGATCATATGCCTTCCCACCATCGGTTGGCTTTTGATGGTGGTCCTCCTTCTCCTTCTTGAAATGGGGATGTAGTCACAATCGAAGGTTGTGCGGCCTAAAATTTGAAAGGACCTTAGAATCGAAGCACATGCATGGTTCTTCACAAACGAACGAAACAAGAGAGGAACATAATTGACCACAATGACCAATCGATTGTTATCTCCATCACATCTTATAAGAAAAAGGCTTTGGATATAGATTAGAAACACAAGCCCGCACGATATATCATCAATAAAGACGCAACCTTTGTCATGTTGACCTTCAATTTCCATGGACTATTCTACTTTTCCTTCGCATATCAATTTAGATCTAAGCAAGTCCTTAAAAGACTTTATTTCACTCTATGTTCAATTATAGGATCACTAAGATGTAAAACATTAAAAAAATATATTCTTCTCTTAGGGAAGACAAATATACAAATATAAATAAGAGTGCGAGGCACATAAACACCGAAACGTTAATTCGGGAGATCCATCTATGAAACCTGCCATCCCTATATTTCAAACGGACAAGCTTCGGAGGCTCTCGTGTGGGACCACTGGCTCCCTTCCTTTGGGGAGTTCACTTCTTAATCGAACACCAAGGATTCAAGGGTAGCCCCCAGAAATGTGAATATTTGAAGTAGATTCACCTAAAATAAAATAAAATAAAAAGTAGATACACATGGTAGCCAAGAGGCCCATTAAAGGCCCGGCCCAAATGCCAAGGAGGCCCGAAACGGGTCGGCCGCGAACCGACGGGACGAGCCCACCCGACCCGGGGAGTTGCGGTCGTGTGGAGAAGAGACGCCAGGCGAGCATCGAACGCAACCTAATCACTGAGCTCTCTCTCTCTCTCTCTCTCTCTATCTCTCTGCGCGAATCTCTTCTTCGATTCAAGCTCCGGCGAGGACGAATCCCATCCTCCTCGAGCTCATCCACCGCCCTCGCCATTGCCGGAGATCGATCGATCGCTCGCCGGCCGCCGACGACCGCCGCACGAGCACCGGTTCCGTCCGACGCGGGGGGGGGTGTAGGCCGGCAAGACCGCGAGAGGCGAGGAGGAAATGGGGCTAGGGTTGCTGGCTTCGAGGGCTCTCCGGCCCGCGGCCTCGCGGCTCCTGCGGGACCCGCCGAGGCACGGGCTCGCCCGCGCGATCGGGTCCACGCCCGAGCGGCAGAGCCCCGAGGCCTCCGCCGCCCAGGCTCAGCCCGATCCCGCCCCGGAGCTACCGCCCCGGAAGCCCGTCGCCGGCGCCCGGTTCCACTTGCCGAAGCCGGAGGACGCGATCGAGGTGTTCGTGGACGGGTACCCGGTGAAGATCCCCAAGGGCATGACGGTCCTCCAGGCGTGCGAGGTCGCTGGGGTCGACATCCCGAGGTTCTGTTACCACGACCGGCTGTCGATCGCCGGGAACTGTAGGATGTGTTTGGTCGAGGTCGAGAAGTCCCCGAAGCCGGTCGCTTCCTGCGCTATGCCCGCGCTTCCTGGTAATTTGATTTGGGGGGAGCGGGGTTTAGTTGTTTTCCACAGATGTTGTTTCTAACTTTCAATGCTTTTACTTTGAATTTGATTTTGTTGTTTCCGGCTGGGAAATGGAAATGCAACTTGCTGAAGTTTTGCGGACTTCAGTTCAAACTGATTTATCTAACTATGTGCTCATGGGGTTAAGTTAATGATGTTATAATCTGTACTACGTATTCTGATTTTGTTGTTATTCTTTTGGTGTATGATTCTGCAAAGTCGTAATTGGCTTTATGCTTATCACTAGTAAAACGAGTCAGTTATATTGGCTAATATCAAGAATTATATGCAGTCAACGGTGTTCTATACTTGTTTAGACGAGAGCTGTGCTTATACTGTTGATTGATATTAGACGGTGTTCTATACTTGGTTAGACGATAGGATACTCCTCTGATTTTGTGCAATATATTCACCAGTGGTGTCTCTGCAAATTTCGATGATCAGGTAGTTCCTGCAGTTGTCATATATGTCGATTGGAATTTCCAATCTTTAGAGCATCTGTTGAAGACTGTTGGTTACTTTCGGACGACATTCTTATAAATAGAATTTAATTGTCAGGGATGAAGATCAAGACGGACACTCCAATTGCTAAGAAAGCACGAGAAGGGGTGATGGAGTTCTTATTGATGAACCATCCCTTAGATTGTCCAATTTGTGACCAAGGTGGTGAGTGTGATCTTCAGGATCAATCTATGGCTTTTGGGTCTGATCGAGGACGGTTCACTGAAGTGAAGAGATCAGTGGTCGATAAGAATCTTGGCCCTCTAGTAAAGACTGTCATGACTCGCTGTATCCAGTGTACAAGGTTAGCATTTTCACCTTTTTAATTAGCATCACTGATTTTGCCCACACCATATTTAGTTTTTCTTCCATTTATATCAAAATTGATTACTTGGGAACTGGAGAATGCTTCATTGGTATTTATGTACAGCACAGTGTGATCGTTTTGTTGTTTGGATGAAAAAGTTACGTTTTGGGAGTCGAAAGGGATTTGTAGAGGTCTTTTATGTACTCATTTCCAATTCCAACTTGTAAGAACAGCATCAGTAATTAGTATCATCTCTTTTAAATGGGGATTGGGATGGGCAGGCTTCGAACTTGATGATTGGGATTCGTTGTTGTTATGATTTGATGCCATAATCTTTGGCAGCTGAACTGTTTGCCAAAGTAGAATTTAGATTATTAATGCATCTCTATGGGAATCTTTTGATTAAAGGAAGTAATTTTATTTTGATGTTCCTATGAAAGATAATCTTTATGATGAAATAGAAACTACCTGGACAAGGTGGGAAACTTCAGACTTGTCTGGCCTACTTCCATTCCCAGATATGGTGTCATCAATCTGTTCAGAAATTCTGAATCTGGTTTCATAATTTCACACTTAATCAGTGTCCCACTAACCCCCTCTAGTCTCTGCATTAGCAAATATGACCTATTGTCGCATTCAGGGAGTGAATTAGGAAAAAAAAGTCTTTTTTCTCAGACAAGATAGGAAAACTTGACAAGTTCAGCAATCAGGGTGGCAATCATGTAGCAAAGTTCAAAGCTTTTACACATGAAGATAACTCTAGGGAGAGGGCACAAATGGGAAAAAAGTGACGAGCGGACAAAATCAAGATGGCAATTGTTCCTTTGATTATTAAACATTCACATATGATGATTTTTGTATCGTCTCTTTTTCCAGTTCAACCATGTTTGTTTGACAACTTTACCAAGTGAAGCTTCCCCCCCTTCCTTGTTTTTATTTTGGCTGCACACTACCAAAGCACTTGCAAGTACTACTCATGGGGAAAGAATTGAATGAATTGCATAAGCCAAATATTTTCATATGCTTTGAAAATTTCTGATTAAATGAATGTAAGGTTAAGTTTGCCAATGCCCAAAATGATGTTCTTGGAGGACTAACAGGAAGAGATGTAATGCCATGTAAGTAGGCTTCATGATGTGATTTTCATTCCTGATATGCCAAATTTGTCAAAATTTCCGAGATAATGGTGTGCATGAAACTAGAGTTTCCATGAAACTGGGTGCTCTCAGTGGGAAGTTGCTTACTTGAAGCAGGCGAATATTGTTTTCCACAAAAATCATACTGGTGACCAATTAAAATTGAAAGAAGCAAATTCTTAAAATAACTTCTAACTTTTTAGATATTCTATCTATGCTATCTAGTAACTCAGAGCTTTGTTGACGACTCACCTTTAACAGCTTTTCTTCTACGATGTCCTGTCCTGATTTGAAGTTCTGCATTCCTTATTTCTTGTGATGGGTTTTTGCTTCTGAATTTTCTTTTATGTTGCTGATTTCCTTTATTTAATATGGGTGAACCTGTTGACGCTTTTTCACTGGCCATTTCATGTCTTCTAGTGTGTTTTGCATTTTTGCCAACTTTCTGCCATCTTTATGGAAGCTGTTTCTTGTACATTTCCCTCAGAGATTGTTCTTTTTTGGGCTTAGATGATCTTTTTTGGGCTTAGATGATAAACTTTGTTCTTTTTTGGGCTTAGATGATAAACTCAGAACTTGTTTCCTTTTTCTAGAGTATCTTTCAACATCACACTTGCTTGGTCACTAGCTTAGTTAATAACATTTTCGAGTCTAGTTTAATTGGAATTGGTCTTCTCTTGTTCTTTCATACTTTATAGGGTGGGCTTTGTGAATTTTGTGTGCTTTGAGCATTTTCACGTTGCCATTAGTTATCCTCCAAGGTCCATTGCTTACATAGGTATGTACTTTTCTGACAGATGTGTCAGGTTTGCAACCGAGATTGCTGGTGTTCAAGACCTTGGCGTACTGGGACGTGGTAGTGGAGAGGAAATTGGGACTTACGTGGAAAAACTCATGACCAGTGAACTTTCTGGAAATGTTATTGATATTTGTCCTGTTGGTGCTCTAACTTCTAAGCCATTTGCATTTAAGGCTCGAAATTGGGAGTTGAAAGGAACAGAGACTATTGATGTTACTGATGCTGTTGGTTCAAACATCCGGATTGATACCCGTGGTCCAGAGGTTCTGCGCATCCTTCCACGGTTGAATGAGGTAATTATGCATACTGTACTTCCTGCCGGATTTGGTTCCTTCCTCTAAAAGTAAATTCTTTAGAGGAAAGTTTTGTTCATTGTGGCTTCAATGGACAGTTTTTCTTCTTTAACTAACTCAAGAAATAGTCTGTCTAGATTTTCTATTCTGGGTTTCAGAATAAAAGTGCAAGCAGAAATAGTGTTTCTTGTTTGTGATAAGGAACCTACTTAAGAATGGAATATCTTCTGAAGCTATAGAATCATAATACAGTTTTGGTTAATTGAGGTGACTCCTGTTTCTTCTTAAAATTTGGAGCAACATGGTTTTTCCCTTTTCCGATGGTGCTTTGCTTTGGTTGGTGGGAAATTTCTCAAAAGGCTTTGAGGTGTTGCCCATGGTTTTCTACCTATATATGTTTGTGGTATTGAATCCGTCCATCTTGAGCCTTTTTCGCAACCTAATGAATGATGTTTAGTGCAAGGCTTGCGAGAGAAGTGCTGCAAGAGAAGTTATGAGGAATAGGTGTAGCAGTTAATGTGTTGGGCAGACTGTAGGATAAATATGTAGCTGAAGCTTGAGGTATGTAAATGATGGGTTGGCGGTGCTGCAGCTAAGACAGAAGTGCTGCAAGAAAAGTATTGAGTACATTTGTGTAGATAAATTGATCAGAATAGCCTGATCACTATAATAAAATGGCGATATACTAGACTAGATACATGTCCTGACCCAAACTTGCTAATTAAAGTGTCTTAGAATGGAGATTCATCTTAAGACTGTTGCAGAATTACTTTTCTGCATATGTCTACAATTTGATATAATTTTATCCTGAAGTTGGCTCAAGCAGTTATCATATCATAAATGATGTTATTGGAAAGGATGTTCATCTTGGGATGGTCAGCAACATCGTTATGTTCCAATACGAGCGTTTGGCAGGCAACATTTAAAAGAGACAATTTTTTTTTTTAAAATTCCAAAAGCATTACCTTTTAATAAGTTTATGAAAGATAACTAACCTGTTTACTTAATTAAAATCTCTTTATTACTTGAGTAGCTCACTCATAGTAACTCCTTATGGATGATAGAAAATTTCCCTTATTACATTTGCACGCAATGCATTGCTAGAAGTACATAGAAGGCATACTTGTTATCTTTGGCTAAGGTGAAAACCAACTAGTTTTGCCTTTTAATGGACCTCATCATGGACACTAATATTCCATAATGCCTGTAGGTGCCTTAATGTTTGCAGTTTGATCATATGCTTGGTAGAAAGTTATAAAGTTGTATTCTATCCGATCCTTGTGATGTCTAGATTCTAAGTTATCCCCTCATTATCTATGAATAATTTAAAATTTATTAGTAAACTACAAGATAGAAGAAAATAATTTGAATAGATGAGAAGTTGAAAAATATCAGTTGCTGCCCAACAGTTCTTCAAACTGTTTAAATCTAGCTGAATTAAGCACTTGTTATCTGACCAAAAAAGAAGTGCTTGTTGGAATTGAATAAGCACTGAGAGAAGGACTTCACAACAGCTCCCGATAAGTTTGTATGAGCTTGAATAGGCACTGCCAATCTTAGCCTAAGATTAATATGCTTTAAACTTTCTTGACACTGCTATAATATGGTGGCCACATGAGGATGGTGATTTGGCTGCTGTAGTTTTCAATCACAATCCAACGATAAGCACTTCAATTTTAGTAAAAATTGCCTGTGCTCTTGTTGTGTTCCATCAAGATTTCTTTCTGGCTGCTGTGTCTGAATTGCTTGACGTTGCTGGTGAGTTGCCATTGATGCTGTCTGGGGGTAGTGCACACTGTTTTAACCGTCATGAGATTCTAATTTGGTGGAGATTGTAGTCTCGCAAACAAATGAGTGGACTTTTCTCTCTCTCTCTCCATTCCTTCACATTCTTCCCCTGCTGTTCTCTCTTGTACACTCTTTCTTGAACAGATGCATGTGTATGCCTGCACACACATTGAGAACTCTCAGTGGATTATTCAGCTTTGGAACTTTTGTTGCAGGATATAAATGAGGAATGGATATCCGATAAAACTCGTTTTTGTTATGATGGACTTAAGAGGCAGAGGCTTAATGACCCCATGATTCGTGGTGCTGATGGGCGTTTCCAGGCTGTGAGCTGGCATGATGCCCTTGCCATGGTTGGTGAGGTTATCCATAAAGTCGCACCAGAAGAGATTGTTGGTGTTGCTGGCAAACTATCTGATGCAGAGTCTATGATGGCACTCAAAGATTTCTTGAACAGAATGGGGTCCAATAATGTAATGTGTGAAGGCAATGGGAAGCACCCTAATGCTGATCTGCGATCAGGATATATTATGAATACTGGCATTGCTGGTCTTGAGAAGGCAGATGTTTTCCTTTTGGTTGGAACTCAGGTAATGTATAATTATTAGATTGTTGACGGATGACCATCCAGACTGCTTTCATGATAATATTTTGGTGATGACAATCTTTAATTCCTTGCAGAATAGGACATTTACACCGTCCTTGTGGCTTTGACCCTTTCTTTGAGATCCATGGTTTTTCTGTTGATTTGATCTGATTTCTGGCTCTCTTTTCCATTTTGTTCAACCAGCCAAGAGTAGAAGCTGCTATGGTGAATGCAAGAATCCGCAAGACAGTCCGTGCTACACATGCAAAGGTGGGTTATATTGGTCCGCCAACTGATTTCAACTATGATCACGAACATCTTGGCACAGGCCCTCAAACTCTTACTGAACTTGCTGAGGGGCGCCACCCCTTCTGCTCAACTCTTAAAAATGCCAAAAACCCGGCTATTATTGTGGGTGCTGGGCTCTTTGAGAGAGAGGATTCGGATGCAATTTTTTCTGCCATTGAGACCATTGCTAAGAATGGGAATGTTGTAAGGCCTGACTGGAATGGTTACAATGTGTTGCTTCTACATGCTGCTCAAGCTGCAGCCCTTGATCTTGGACTTGTTCCACAATCTCCTGACAGCATCAAGTCCGCAAAATTTGTGTATCTGATGGGTGCAGATGACATCAACTTGAAGGACATTCCTGATGATGCTTTTGTAGTTTATCAGGGCCATCATGGAGATCAAAGTGTATATCGTGCCAATGTCATTCTTCCAGCATCCGCCTTCAGCGAAAAGGAAGGTACATATGAAAATACTGAAGGATGCATTCAGCAGACTCTTCCTGCAGTTCCAACGGTTGGTGATGCAAGAGATGACTGGAAGATTGTTCGTGCTTTGTCAGAGGTGGCAGGAGTTCCGTTGCCTTATGATAGTGTTGGAGGGATCCGGTCCCGGATTTGGACAGTGGCACCAAATCTCGTGAGTGTGGATGAGAGGGAACCCACCACATTTTCAACTACTACAATGAGACCCAACACAAACCAAAAGATCAGTCCAAACGACTTTGGAATGGCAGTAGAGAATTTCTACATGACCGATGCTATAACCAGGGCATCGAAGATAATGGCGCAATGCAGTGCAATGCTGTTGAAGAAATAACTGGTGAGTGGAATGATTTTAAATAAAGTTGCGGAATGGCTTTCTTGTATGTTGCCATATTTCGGCTGTGTAAGGGAGTTTTTTGGTATTAGACTTAGCTTAGACACTTCCACCATGCCATATGGAGTAGTGCACATAAATGGCATATTGCTCCGTACTTCGACACTTATCTTTGAGGATTCTTCTCTTGTGGGTTCAAGAGTAACTCGAGAATCTAATTATTTGGTGTCTTCCGAGAAGGTCATACCTTTGTGATTTTATCTGTTTTAATTTTGTAAATTTTTCAAGTTGAGACTAGTTGTCACTACTCACTTCATCATATTTGAAATAAAGGCCATCTTCCATCTTCTGGCAGTAGCAGTGATGGCTGCACCCTTCTGGTTTGAGTGACGATAAAATGGTGAAGGGGTTTTTCTTTGGTTTTCCCTGTTCAACTGATTGCTAAATGCCGAGTTTTTGGTTCTCTCCCTCAAAGTGTAGATGCTTGCAGCTACTAGGCATCCGATGCATATGAATCCAAAGTGCCTCGACATAGTTTAGGACTACGTTGAGCTGTAAAAGTTTCACTTGAAGACAGCTATACAAATAGTGGAAAGAACCTTGCATCTGGCACGAGAAAGCATTTGCTCAAATCGAAATGCTGGAGGATCGGGATAACTATTTGCCTTGACAGGATAAATATTTGGGCCCTTTGAAGAGAAATGGGAAGGCCCATAAACACCTATCTAGAGATAAGTCAGCCCCTCAATTAGGATGTCAGCTTAAACCGAAGTTATTGTTTATTTCCAAATTAGAAAGTAGGGTGAACCGTTCTGAGGATGGGCTGGTCCAACCCTGGGATCCGGAAGCTACCAGCATAGGATCGGTTCTTACATTTCGGAATTTGGAACCGGCCCTAAAATCGGTTTAAGGAATTGGCTATTTTTTTTTCTGCTTTTATTTTTTTGTATATCTTGAAAGGTTAAACTTACTCTTTCAAAATATATATCCATGGCATTAACACAATATTTAATACTGCAATACTGGGAAACAAAACGGTGAGAAGTGACATACCAGTAAAAAATAAAGAGAAATCTAAAGCAATAATAAATTATCCAACTTGTCTTTTAATCAAGCATGATGAAAGCTAAAGTAACAGTAGAAATCTTCACTTGCTGAAAGCACGTAACGATGTCGGATTTTTATATGGGTTCTCTTAATATGGGATCAGAAAGAGCGATGTTATATTAAAAATTTTTCCTTAAAAAAAGAAGAAGAGAAAATCGGACAAAATAAGTGGGTTCACAAAATCTAGAGTCAAGAAGTTCTCAAATTGAAATGCCAGAGGACTTGGATAACCATTTTCCTGACAGGATAAAAAACTGGGGGGTTTCCTTAGAAGAGAAATGAGAACGACCCTTAAACTTCTCCTATCTAGAGATTCAGTCCCTCGATTAGGATGTCAGCTTACACTGAAGTCATTGTTTATTTCTGAATTAGAAAGTAGGGCGAGCAGTTCTATGGATGGGCTGGTCCAACCCTGGAATCTGGAAGCTGCCGGCTTATGGTCGATTCTTAGATTTTGGAATCTGGAATGGACCCTAAAATCGATTTAGGGAACTCACTGATTTTTCTTTTTTTGGCTTTTATTTTTTGGATACCTTGAAAAGTCAAACTTACTATTTCGAAATACATATCCATTAACACAATATTTAAAGGCCCGCGCTATTTTCAACCATTTATTGGCTTCTGACATTCCTTATCATATCGAATTGATAACATTATCCCTTGCGATCTCACTCTTGATTTAAAAATATTTCTTACATTTTTTTCTTCTTTTTTTTCAATTTCACTAAAAGAAAAAATTATCCACATCCTTTCCAAATAATTTTTTTTTTCACCCTAGTCGCTTCTTATGCACCCATTACATTTCAACATTTGTTTATGGTTGTCTTCTTTAAATTTATACTTCATTATTATATACCGGAGTAAAAAAAAAATGTTAGTTTTATCTGCAAATTATTTACTTTATTTCCCTAGAGTATTGTCATGATTGTGAATTTTTTGACTTCAATCTTTAGTACAAACTCATAAGAATTTACTCAAAATTGAATATTGTGGTTGATGTATGCATTATACACAATTTACTCAAAGGTTATCCTCTCACTTGTGCTTAAATTATTTTTTAATAATATTTTCCCAGTACAAAAAAAAAGAAACATATAAATAATTAACAAAATAATTAGTTTTTTTTATCAGAAATACAATAATCAGTTAACTAACTACCAAATAAATATTTTTCGGAGAAGAAGTAAACAATTTTTGTTTCAAATGAGAAAGAAAAGGAAAAAAAAAAAAAAAAAAAAAAAAACGGAAATGGTAGGTATGCCTCATATTTAACCTTAATGATTATTGGCATGGTAACTTCATCTTTAGTTAAATAAGAAAAAGAACAAAAAAAAAAAAAAAGGTAAAAAAAGTTCTTAAATCAATAGTAGGACCGGCAAGAAATAGTGTGATCATCTCAATATAAATTGGGTGTCGGGAGTTAAAAGGGGTTAAAAATGGCACAAAGCTTATTTAAATCCGCAATATTGGGTAACGACACGACGAGAAGTGAAATACCGGTAAATAACAAACAGAAATCTAAAGTAATAAGAAATTATCTAATTCATCCCTTAATCAAGCAAAATAAAAGCAAAAGTAGCAACAAAAATCTTTATTTGCGGAAAGCACGTAACCGCGTTGGATTTTTATATAGCTTCTCTCAATGTCGGGTTGGAAAGAGTGATCTTGTATTAATTTTTATTTCTTTAAGTAAAGGAGAAGAGGAAATCGGCCAAAACAAGTGGGGTTCACAATATTTAGAGTCGAGAAGAAGTTCTGAAATTAGAGCAACTCTACAGAGAACTTGCTGGTGAGATGGCAATTTTGAATTTGTCACCATCCCAATGGCTTTATTTCCAACTAGCTATAGGGTTTGACTCTCATGCCTACTAAAGTTGCAACCACTTGATAACTTGCTGATATAACATAAATAAATAGCAGTAGCCATAATAGACGAAATAATACAAAAGTGTCCTCCCAAAGTCCAAACCACCTTTAAGATATCCAGTTGTTATGAGAAATGGACAAGAGGATGATGCTCACTGCCAAGTACATAATATGTAGGCATTGTCCCAAAATCTGAGCCTATCATACCGGCCTATACATCATAGTATCCTCAGTGTACAACAGCACACTTCTTCGTGGTCAATGGGCTAAGCGAATCTTTCTCCTTGACCACGTACAAATAGTTGCTAACTACACTTAGTCCACGGATCAACAACATAAATATGGAAAAAAATAATAATAATTACCCAAACAACCCTAAAAATATTATACGGACCCAAACTTTTAACTTTACCAACTTAGTCATAAATCTTTGCATGAGATTCTAATGCTGTCATCCCGATCAATTTTTATTAGAAATTTCTAACGTGGTAGTCCAATCACTTCGCCAGCGATTTCCAGCAAAAATTGATCAAAAAAGTTATATTAGAATTTCGCGTAAAGATTTAGAACTAAATTAAAGAAATTAAAAATTTTAGGATTGAATTGACATATGTATAATGAGTCTATGACTAATTTGATAATTTTCCAAATAAATGCTTATCAACCGCTTCAAAAGCTTGCAGATAAGTCTGACTCTTAAGGTTTTAGATTATATAGATATGGCTGACCAGCCCCATGGGGGGTCCAATTAAGAGAGAAAATATATTAAAAGATGGAGGAAGAAGATAATTATTTATAAGATGGACATCGGTTTGCTGGAAATGTTGCTGGTATGAGTTTATTATTTAATAATTTCGATTTTATCAGCCTTGCCTAGTGTTTGTTCTACCTAGTGAAGGCATTGACTGCATAGGCATGGTTTTGGTGTACTCATTAAGAAATTTTTTTCTTTTCATCAATGCATTCGCTCCAATTATTGTTCTTGAAATAGCTTAGTGGCTCGCTTCTCCTGTCCTTATCTAAATGGGATTGTAGTTACATTTTGGATACGTCATTGAAACTTTTCTGGCAGAATAATGCTCTTATGTCCTCACACTACAAGCAGGAATAATAATCGGATGACACCTCAAATAAAAAAATATATATATTTTGCACTACTTAAAAAAACAACAACCATATATTAAAGTTAGCCTGACCTCGAAAAAAATGCGATTGTTCAATTAGAACTGTTTTTCTCCATCTCTATCCAGACGAAGTTTCATACAATGACGTCTCTGAATGATGGGTGATGTATATATATTTGCAACCCGCCAAATAGGATCATGGTTGGACGAAATTTCCTCAAACAGGGAATAAAAGGAAGAAATGGTACATTCAATTATAATCGACATAAGAAGGCACTAAGATTTTACCGAGGTGAATTTAACATAGTCAGGTAAAATTAAGTTTAAAGATTTAGATGTACTCGATGGATATAATTCAACAAGTAGATTTTTTTTTCCTCCCTAGCTATTGGTTATTGTATTCAAGTTTTCACAAGAATGTCGAACGAAGTAGCGGCTTTGAAGAGGATTAAATGTCATACATTTTGTGACAAAATCAAGCCAGCTCATATGTGCTTCGCTGATGATTTGAGAAGTTTCATCACTGATGGCAACACAAATGGTCTCAAGGAAGTCGTACTCTTGCTCATGTGGGTAGCTTAAGGTTAAATCCTAAGAGAATAAAAAGCTATTTACAGCTGGTGTCTCTTTTGATTCTTTTGTTCAGTTGCTTGATGTAACTAGATTCTAGACATTGGAGCTTTTTACCTGTCGAATATGTTGCAACTTTAGAGAGTTTGTTTCTTCATGACGTTGTCCACGGGGAGCAGTAGAGATCACTTGTTTTTCGATTGTGCTCATGTCTGGTTTAGGGTTTTTAGATTCGTAATATTTCAAGAGCCAGAAGAAGCTAGAAATTAAGAGCTCATTTGGTGCTCTAAGCATACCAGAGGCAAAGGCTTTCCATTTTGTTTTGAAAATTGTAAGATTCATAAGAATGACTCCGTTTCTGATTATCTATGTGTACAGTTCATAGGCATACAATTCAATGTTGGAAAAAGGTTTGTGTAGATATGCCTCGTAGGCTTGTTGTCTTTTTTCATGGTCTACTCCCGATGCGATTTGTACTGAGAGATTGCGGCGAGATTAGTCCTAATTACATCTTTTGCTAAAATGAAATTTGCTATAATTTCGAAAGGCTACAAACATAATACATAATTAGTGAGCATTGGCCAAATCCCAAAAGAACCCACCGACTTAAACGGGGAGATGGAAAGTACCCGGAATTTTTCGAACTGTTCACGAACTTATATCTAAAGAATAAAAATACCCAACATTAGTTTTTCCGGTCCATGCAAAGTGATGCGGCATATTTACGTGGCTAACTGTGCTGTTGAGTGTTGCGTACCAAAGAAAGACACGTCAACTAGAGCCGAAAAGACATCGCGCGCGCACATTAGCGAAAGGTGGAGACGTCATTTTCTAAAACCCCAATCGTTTCCGATTCCTTTTAATTGGGAATAATTTGCTTCACATACGTGTCAGAAGATCATTGTTGCATCTTTTCTCGGCTATCATGTGTCTCTAAAATGTCACACTTAGCCACGTAACGTGGCACATCAACTTGCTTGGGCAGAAAATTTTAATGTTAAGTATTTTCTAAATTGGGCAAAAGTTCGTAGATTCTTTTAGATCGTTTGAAAAGTCAAAGTATGTATGTGATATGTGCAAGCCGTTTTTTGAGAGTTTGGCCGTGAGTACTTAAGAAGTTACAAATCAGATCGGACTCGTCATAAATATAATATAATAGTAAAAATGATTTTTGAATTTTAATATAATATATAACATTATCCCTAAATTTTTACTCTATATAATATGATTTATAAATTTTGATTCAATATATAATATCACTTTTATTTATTTTATTCAATATAATTCATGAACTATTGATAAATATTTGATGTAATCCATAAATTATATGAAAATATTTAAAAATTTAGTGTTTGGTGATCACATTGAACAAATTAAAAATTCAAAATCGATAAGGGCACAACGCTCTTAGCCAGACCAAGTGAGGGTCGCCCAGACCTCGTTGGCCTAAGGTTAGAAAAGAAGAATAAAAAAAAATCAATAAAATAGTACAATATAAATGAAAATTGTTCATACGAGGGCCATCGTACCGCATAAGATGGGTGGTGTCTTCATCAACGAGTTTTAGTCAATATGGATCGGATGTATTCAATTAACAAAACGTCAAAATTTTTACGACAAAATTGATAAAATTAAAATATTTACGATTAAATCGACAAAAATATGTGAAGTTTTAACTTTTTGGACAATTTCCCTCACATTTGCACCCGAGCATCGCCGTGACTTTTAGACCAAGGAGGCTGAGGTAAACAAGATCATGAAACCCTAGCGCAGGGAAATCAGATTAGAAAACTCTATGAGAAATTTCATAAAGTAGGGCACATAATTCATGGAGACTCGCACTGGTATTTTAACAAGTAGATGAACGATAGCACCAACCAGCCTCAGTCGGTCTGCCTAACCTAAACCAAAGAATGAATAAAGAAATGTGGTAGCCGCAACCTCTTTTGGCCTCTCGCACCCCATCCGCAGACCTCCACCAGTCCCATGACGAGACACCATGGATCCGACACCCCGACCTCTTTTATCCACGAACTCATCACATTTTTTTTTTGTAAGTTACGATGGAAATGTCGGAATGTAACGGAGACCCGCGACCAACATTCCCCGCGCAAGCCGTATAAAATAATCAGATTGAACAGAGACACTCGTGTTTAGCCCTAATAGCTAGCACATCTGATTAATTCGAATGTACCGCTATCGTTTTTGTCTCTTAGCTCTACATGGGGTTTTGGTACTGAGGAAGAGATCTCGTGATCGGCGTGGTTTGGCATTAGCCTGAAGCAAATTATAAAATAATTATGACTTTGTCTTCGTCTGTTAATCCATTGTATCTCGCTAATATGGAATTATAGACCCTGGAACGGGAAGTAGTTCGATATGAAGTGTATTCGGAGAAGTTGGATGCTTTCGAATGTGCACATGATGATGTGTGCAATAGAGGACAATTAGGGGCTCATATCATGTTCTAGTATTCATGTGATATAAACATGCAGGAAAAAAACGATGAAATGATATATTTGTCTAGTAATTTTGTGATTGACATTGTTGTCTTTTTTTTTTGGGTCATCTTTCATGGGTCCAAACTTTTCAAACAATAAAATAAAATCAAATCAAATTGGACAACTGCAAGACCGGTGCATTTGTGCACCATTAAATGAGCTGGAGTAAATGGGTCGTCCCGAAAAACTTGGGACACTACAGCACTCTTAATTGGCACATAAGTGAAACTTGGGACACTACAGCACTCTTAACTGGCACAGAAGTGATCTGTATACATATCCGGATTACATGTAGCGACCTCTAAAAGTATATACAAACATGCACATATTGTATGTATGTACAATCTAAATTTCTTGTTTAATTTTATGGTTTTTTTGTCGCTACTTTTCACTCTATAACTTATAAGAAGTTTTAGGAAATGCTTTGTGCTGGAAAAAATTGTCCAAAACATCTTAAACCTTTTATATGGCGGTTGGTTTAGTTATGAAAAACCTCCTAATAATTTGTCAATATTGGCCAAAAATCGCTAATATGGGACCAGTGCTGATATAGACAATTTTTACAAATTATTATAAAATTTTCTAAATCTTTTTCCTTTTTTCCTTTTTTCCTATTTCCCTTTGAGTTTATGTTAGTGATATCTTACCAAAATTGGTTGAAATGACTCCATTAGTAAATCGTTAAAAAATTTGAAACTCAATTTCCTAAATTGAAAAGTTCATAATGACTCCATTAGCAAATCGTCAAAAATTTGAAACTTAATTTGTTAAATTAAAAAGTTTATAACTGAATTGACTGTTATACAATAAATTTATGACTTTTTTGACAATTTTTATCTTTTGTGCTGGATCGGTGCTTATGCTAATTTTCATTGGATCTTATTTATAAAAATGTTAATGGTATATACGTTTCGAGGAGTCTTTCAAAGTATGAGGGTTACAAAAAGGGTTTATTTTTGGTTATTCACCATGTACAATTTTAATATGTGAAATTAACGGACAAATTCGTGCAAACTCTAATATACATAGACAGCATTATAAATGAGAACATGTGAGAACATGGTCACTATCAATCAATCAATTTGTATATCAAAATAGCTCCAAATATCATTATTGATCTTTTGAACTAACCCGATTTGGTGAGCTCACGGATCCGGTAGTTGTTGTGTGAAGATCAAGTGATGCAAGCACTTGCATAGAAAATAAGGCAAATGAAGACTTTCTCACGTCTGGCAATTATTACCATTACCAAGACCAACCCACTTAAATACTTATAAATGGGACACATAATGTTTCGAAGGTGTACCATTAGGGTCTTTATTAAGAGTCACTAATTCACGAATCTTGGGTTTTTCCACTTAAGACAGAGTTAACCAAAAAAAAAAAAGAGCCATCATATTCAACTCCACGAGCATCCTATCTTGTGTCGTCCATCGATGAAAATTCAAGGATGAGCTATTTAAGATATGCTTGTTTCCATCGTGATGTGCAAATGACAAAGAAAGTTGCGTCGGTCGGTACGTTGCTTCTCCGAAAATAATTTTGCGAAAGGACGGATTGATTGATAGGATTCGGACAAGTACCATCATCTCGTGACTTAGATAGAGAAACCGAGGCTAGTCATGCATCGTCTCATCCGTGACCACACATCAATCAACATGATCACATCGCCCTCCCCTAACCCCCGGGCGCGCACAGACGCACACATTGCTCGTTTCGATAAGCCTCTCCATCAAGTTCAGGACAAGACATGATGGGGGGTTCATTTGTCCCTTTCGCTCTTTGTTTCTCTGATAGTAACCCCAAAGGGAACCATGCTCGAGCATGAACCGAGAGAAGCCGTAATCCGTGACCACCTTTGGGATGGGATAGGATGGGATGGTAATCCGTGAACGAGTTCACGCGGTCGTGTCTTTTGCTTTTTTTCAGTGCCTTTGTTTGCTCTTTCTTTCTCTCGTCGTTTTGTTTTTGGGCTTTGCTCTTTGCTTGTCAGAAGTGGAAAGAGCACGAGCTACCAAGAGCCCGTTCAGTCGGTGAAGACAGACACAAACAAAGATATCTACATGATGGTCGGTGATCGCATAAGCAGATTCATCAAGATTTCTGGTTTGTGTAGCTTTTGCTTTCTTTTGTTTGGTTGTTGTTTGTGAAAAAAGTAAACCCAAAGTATCAAAACTTTCAAAAGATACACTTAAAAAAAAAATAAAAATAGAATACTTAAGTATCAACGCAACAACAAGAAGTTCCAGCTAAATAGTTGATGTGGCCTTTTTCGACAAGAATTTTAAATGATGTAACATTTCTTGACGATTGGTCAACACTCTCTTTCACATATAGGTTACTTTTTTTTTTTTTTGCCTATACCCTACAGCGTGAAATTATGCGAAAGGGAAGGCAAATAGAGCCAAGAAAATATTTGAAGTAAGGAACCGCAAAACAAACAAAAAAGGCAAAAGCATAAGGACTACTATGGTGTTCTCCATCCACGTCAAATTTCGACAAGTGTCCCTATTAAGCTCCTAGCAAAACACCCCACCCCTCTTGATAAAATAAGAAATTGGTCATTACAAATGACCATCCACGATTCCCCAATTGATCTCTCTCTCTAGCCCCACCAATAGAAACCTGCCGCCATCATCTTTTCGTGATGGCCTTCGCCAGTGAAGCCGCCGCTTTCGTCACAGTCGTGCCGCGACGCTGCTTTCCCATCAGCTTGGCCGCTTGTACCTCATGGCCGTCGAGCTCGTGCTCGCCAAGACTCGGCGAGCTCGATAGCAATTATGGGAAGAGAATTATTCAATTTTTTTAAAATTTATTGCAATTTTATCAAATCAAACCCTAAACCTTATTGAGTTTAGACATTTTTCATATTTTGTTAATTGAATTTATTTGGTCAATTTTACCTGTAAATCGCTAATATAAATATTGATAATTCTATATGATACGACCAACTTATTTGTTCTTCTTTTTTTTTAACCCTAAGTGGGCAAGGATGTCGACCGAACCTTGCCCATGGTTAATGAGGGTGTGCACACCATTGCTTGTGGCCAGCAAGGGTAGTAACGTCCTTGCCTAGATCAACAAGGGTCATTAAAAGAAAAACAAATTGATAAATATTTAAATATTATTGAAATTGTCTACGTAGATGACGTGTATATCAATGATTTACGAACAAAAGTGATCAGATTGACTCAATCGACACTATGAAAAAATTTAAAACTTAATTAATAAAATTAAAAAGTTTATAACTAACTTAACAAAAGTATAATAAATTTAATACTTTTTGAATAATTTTTCCGTGATTGTGAGCCCTGTCGAATTTGAAATCCAAAGGCCTAATATATTGCAGATTGGCCTGTCGACGGCGACAAGACAAAAAGCCGGTCTTGCTCCAGACGACTTCGGCTGTCTCGCGATTAGATGAACGTCAAGTCACGTGTTAACGTCATGTTCGATTGAGAGAGTAAATTGGCCCCCGATGGGCGATGGGTAATCCACGTCCTTACCTATTGGTCATTGAATTGCCAAACCTTCCGCCATACTTTTAACTTTCACATCATTAAAACCATCAACACCCGTCGATTTTTCCATTAGCCTCTTGATGCACCGTGACTTTTTTTAAGGATACAATGAACCTTTCTCTTCACTTTTTCGTAAAAGAAGAAGAAGATAAAATCACTCAAAATCCCATGAAATATACAAAGTGGAACACATGATACACCCCCTCTTGAATATTGCATGGCAAACGCATGCTTTTTCGACTTCTTTCACACGAGAATTAAATCTTGGAGCTAATCTACGCACACGGCATCTCAGCTTGCTTCACATAATGATCCCCAAAGGATTCCAAGTTATGTCTATGATTTCGGGAATTAACTTTACAAAAGATGAACTTGCTTTATCATTAGAAAACAAGACATGGGCCAGTCCCACCTTACCTTGGTGTACGACTTTGACAATCGAGCGGTCAACGACGTGGAGCTATGCCAAGCACGTCTTGTCCATTCAGCTAAAAGTTGAGGTCGGAGAGGCTCGTGCATTGGAAGAAAATAATTTGTGTCCGAAGGGATTCGAATCTGGCTGAACCGAAGGATACGTTTCTCAATTCCGTGTAGAGAGAGTTTGGTTTTGACCAATTCGGACCGACTTTCTTCCTCTAGTCCTTTTCACCAACTTAAAGAGCCACTACATGGTCGGCTTTTTGAGCGATACAGCTGGTGCTTCGAAGCAGCAGCCCAAGTTGGTTTCCTCTCGTCTTCTTGAATCAGCACAATGATTTTTGGATAGTCCAGCGGGGGTAGCTAGCTAGAGCGACGGTGCTATCTTGTTCTTATCGGCTATTCAATGATCAACGCAACTCTCGTTCTCATTGGAATACAGTTCATGTGATGCTCTGTGATGATTTGAGTTAAATGCTCGAGGTTTTTACCATACTCGCGATCAAAGAAGAATCGATTGAGTTTCTTCAGATGGATGGTTCCGTTTACAATTTGTCACATAAGCACTCAAAATTGAGCTGAGAAAACCTGATTATTTCATGTGACCTAATGACATGTACATGTGTCACGGACCTTGATTCTTCCATGCTCTCCTATCCTGGTGAGTGGAGTCATTGGGGAGAAGAGTAAGTGATGTAAAAGAGATTATATAACTAGTTCATGAAAGTGACGTTAGGATGTTTGTGTTATGAGTTTTAGGATAAAATGGTTAATCTCTCCGGATCTCTAAAGGTGAGAGTCGGGAGCTTATGTGACTCTCCTGATGAGAGCATGACAATGCAAAATCAATTATTGTGCTTAAAGTATTATGTGTGTCACGCTTAAAAAACTAGATGTTTGAGTTAAGTTGAACGTGATATAATCCAATACAAAGATGCAATTTACCATAATGCTCTTAGAACAACTAGAGAAGAAAGGCTGATCCATTGTTCTTGAGTCACTAGGTAGTGCATGGGTTATTTCATAGTTAAGGAGTTGGCGGCCCATGATACGTGTTTTAACTATTATCAGGACGAGCAAACATTTTTCTTAATAGAAGTTTTTCCACCGACATGTCGGATAAACCGGTCCAAATCATATTCACATCATTGCTCAAATTAGTTGAAATCGGTATCTCGTCACGACAAAGTCCAGCTCTTCACTCGTTTTATTTCAATGTCGCGATGCTTTCGATCATTTAAGACCGCTCCACCTCGGGATCGTGCGTCAGAAACTTAGGGTGACAAGACGACTTCGTTGTCAACTCGACCATGTAGTGCTACTGCTAGCTAGGGATTCCGACGTATGGGCGGGCGTGCGGGGCGTGCGTGGGGGCCTCCTAATTCCTAAACGAAACCGACACCACAAATCTGACATCGCGAGTATCTATCTTACCTAGACATGTTGACCATATTCTCTTACGTCTCTCTATTTTAATTTTTAAGTTCTTTTTTGATGTGATCACGAAGGTCGTGTCGTGCCGCCACGTGGCCCTACCAACTGGCTATCCCAATTTGGTAGGGTTTTGGCTGGGGAGAAAGATGAGTGCTCGCCATTAGTATCGACAGGGACCATATCGAATATAACGTCCATGGCCAGCTTTCTCTTATATTCTTTTCTTTTGGTTGGGAGAATATTTATCTTTTGGTGTTTCTAAGCAAAATGGGTCGATAGAGATTCTTTCTTTCTTCTTTAGTGTGTGTGTGTGTGTGGGATTTTTATGGAGAATGTGCTATTTTCTTGTTCGTATTTCCAAGTCGATTTGCTAATATTCCATGAGCTCGAGAGTTTTCTTCTATCACTAAGGTGAAAAAAGGTTTTTATTTCCATAAGAATTCATGAGTTATTATGCAAAACAAAAATTAAATTATTTGGAACAGGGAGATGCGACACATGAAATTTGATGAATGGAGGAGTGAGCATGCAGAATAAAATACGGCAAAGCCCAACTTTGATGCTGCATTAGGATATCTAATCCAAAAGCTTAAATTAGTTGGTCGAAGAAAATCACATGTATATGAAGAACATATAAACCTTATAGACAAGTGATATGGGATATTTTAACATTACTATATAAACTCTAAAATAGACTTAAGCAAGTTTTTAAAAGGTTTTATCTCCATCCTCATTCGGATTTTGGGATCGCCAGCATGTAAAATACTCAAAGGGTATTCCCTTCTATGGGGAAGAAAAAGATACAAGAGGAATTGAGGGTGCAAGATGTGACGGTACCAACATGTTAAAATAAAAATGCATTTTGAAAACCCGTTATCTCTATAAATCAAATGAGCAAACGCAAGAGGCTCTCGTAGGGGTTAAACTCCAAGTCACAAGATGTATATGAGAACATATAGAATATTTTAACATTACTATATAAACTCTAGGCAAACCATTGTTTTATATAATGTCGATGAAATATATTATAATTCTGGGAAAATTCAACGTTGCTGAAAATTAGCTAATTTTTGGCGGGAACGAGATCAGCATGCCTCTGCCATGCATTAAAAAAAAAAAAAAAGTAATATGAACTAGATTCAGAAATGCGCCTAAAATGAATCGATGCCTTTAGGCGATGCCTGCATAAAGGTGGAATAAACAAAACACGAGGCGGAAAGCAAAGCAAAGCAAAGGAAAAGAAAAGAAAAGAAAAGAGGAAACATTGTATTGCTTTAGAGATTATATTTGGGACGGGGACCCCCAATGATTGCAGAACAGTACTTTGACCTTTGGCTTCAATTTATTTCTCAATGCTAGTTTTTCCAACCCACCCCCATTTTTTGGAGGAAAAAATAATTCATTCTCTGTATAAATATATATTATATAAGCAATTTGGAATTTATAATGCTCGATCTTGATTAATAACATTAACTTCATTGAAGAACATAACTCGGTAAAGATTAGGAAAGAGTACTCTCTTTCGGCTTGCTCGCAAGTTTCTCTGTGGTGTGGCTGGCTTGACTCAACTTGTGAAATTATGTGCATTCTATCGATGGAAATGATACTACCTTTAATAATGACTAAGTGAAAGATAAATTGATTTGGTGGTGGACAAGCAAGAACATAAAAACAGAACCTCACGTAAAAGAAAGATATTCTGGCAACGGATAAGTCTGGATTGGGTCATAGGATTTGTGGTCCACCATTCTTATATGGAAATGAACACAAAAATCAAATCCTTGTTTCCTATATGTGTTTGCTGTTTTTAATGTATCCTTGGAGTTTTTATTGCGTGGAACCATTTTGTTAGATATATTTAAATTATTTAAGATATTATGGATATCTATAATATTTTGAATATATTTATGATATTTATAATATTCTAGATATATGAATAATATTATGGATATCTTTATGCTTGATTGTATAATATATTGTTACCATAAATAGTCAACTTGTAAAGCCTATAAATAGGCTCATGTGTTTCTTGTCATTACACACTCAAATATATAGAAAATTCTTTATTTCTCCCTTCTGCATTCTTCTTCACATTTGACAAAATAAAGATTGCATAAAAAGTTTAACTTAGAGAATCTTACACCTAGATAAGAGCTAAACCACAAATCCTAATGCCTTCACTAAGCTTTAATCCAAGCTCATCAACGTATCAAATTTAACTAACCTTTACTCAAAAACTCAATCCAATGACCTATGTATCAAAATGGGATTGTTAATTGTAATTGCTTCACGACACGTCAATGAAGGGATTATCTAACACAACTTTCAAGTGCATTTTAACACACAATCCGCATAAAATTGAATATATATAATTATATATTACTGTATTACCTAATTATCTGTCTTCCATTTGTTATGGACACCACAAAAGCAAATGGGTTTTGTCCTTTGGGAAGGGCTCGCGGGGCCAAAAGAGGACATGGAGCGTAAAGAGAGACAACTGTCCTACAACATGAGCTAAAATATCTTCTTCCGACCATTTAAATCCCTTCACATGTACATTACTCCCCACCATGTAGAAAAATCCCCGCACGCTCATTTGAAAAAAAAAAAAAAAAAAACTAGAAGAAGGTTAAGTAGCTAACATCTTACCTACATTTCTTTGAGTAATAGTATTGAAAATATCTAATACTTAATGCACGGTTGATGTAGCCTTGGGGGAATTACTTCCATTCAAGTTGGTTTCCAAGACTGGGTTTGACATATCTAATTCAAATGGATTTCTTATCAAGTGATTTAAGTTATCAACTAATTTTTTATCGGTAAACCAGAAGATCCTCTTAGGGTTAAAAGAAGGGGATTTTTTTTTACTATTGGCACATGAAGAAACTGATGTTGGGCATATGTGAATTCTTCTATTATTGTGAACAGGGCACGAGAATAAGACGATGTAAGTATCTGGTTACTTGTCACGAATGCAATTGCCTGCGTTGACTATGATAAACGTGAAATGCATAAAGAAAACGATTTGTGCGGGCCGACTACTCAACAGTGACCCAATCGACTTAGAAGAAAACCACCGTTCCGAAATCAATGATGGGTGAAGTATGATAGCGATTGAATTGCTCGATCGACTCTTGTCATTAATTTTCGATCTCCATCCTCTCGGGAAAAAAATGTCCTTTTCAAACATAAATGATTACAAAATAAGTTGAGCTAGTTTAAACTCAATCTCTTTAATGTGTTCATCAAACATCTAACTCTATTCTACGTTAAAGACATTCGAAGATTGAAATGCCTTTTTCCTCGAGCCGAAACACTTTTCCTCTCTTGGGTGTCATAAAAGAAGAAATTAGAAGGAGAAAGAAAAGTATAATCGCGCAGCCACGGCACAATCTCACCAGCGTTTAAAAACGAAAGATCCGAAACCCTAATTAAAGCCTAACCGCTCCCAATAAAAGAAAGAAACCGCGTCCTCCCCTGTTTTTTTTTTCTTCTCTCTCGTTCCTCTCCCCTGCCTTTTTCTCTTTCTCTGTTTCACGAGACTGCATAAATACTCGACCTCCCCCTGCCGAATCTCCCTATCTCACTTCGCCCCTTTCACTCCGCTCTCTCTCTGTAACCCTTTCCCTCTCTAGACGCCATGGCTGTCCGAAGACGCTCCATCGTCGCTGTACCCTTCTTCTTCTTGTTCTGCTTCAGCTCTGTTTCCCTGTCGAAGCAAGAACAGAGCAACCATCCCCAGAACAAGTCGTCGTCGTCGTCGTTCTCTCTCTCTTTCCCTCTCAAATCCCACTCTCTCCCCCACGACAAGTTCCGATCTCTGCGCTCATCTGTCGGCGCCGCCGCCGCCTCCGCCGTCGCCGTCAAGTCTCCGTTCAAGTACTCCATGGTCCCGGTCGTGTCCCTCCCCATCGGGACTCCCCCGCAGACCCAGGACATGATCCTCGACACCGGGAGCCAGCTTTCCTGGATCCAGTGCCACAACAAGGCCAAGAAGAGATCGCCGCCCGCGGCTGCGGGGGCGAAGAAGACGGCGGCGGCGGGTGGGCGGGTCTCGTCGTCGGCGGCGACGTTCGACCCGTCTCTGTCCTCCTCCTTCTCGGTCCTCCCCTGCAACCATCCGCTCTGCAAGCCGCGCACCCCGGACTTCACCCTGCCGACGTCGTGCGACCAGAACCGCCTCTGCCACTACTCCTACTTCTACGCCGACGGCACCCTCGCCGAGGGCAATCTCGTCCGCGAGAAGTTCACCTTCTCGAGCACCCAGGCCACCCCTCCCCTCATCCTGGGCTGCGCCACCGGCTCCGGCGATGACAAGGGCATTCTCGGGATGAACCTTGGCCGGCTCTCGTTCCCCTCGCAGGCCAAGGTCTCCAAGTTCTCGTACTGCGTGCCCGCCCCCGCCTCCCGATCCGGGCCGTCCCCGACCGGGTCGCTGTACCTCGGCGACAACCCGAACTCGAGGGCGTTCCAGTACATCGGCCTCATGACCTTCAGCCAGGGTCAAAGTCAACGGATGCCAAACCTGGACCCGCTCGCCTACACGGTGGCAATGCAGGGGATTAGGATCGGGAGCCGGCGCCTCAGCATACCTCCGGCGGCTTTCCGGCCCAACGCCGGCGGGGCGGGCCAGACCATGATCGACTCGGGCTCCGAGTTCACCTACCTGGTGGACGAGGCCTACGATAAGGTGAGTTAGAAAAATATTTCATGTCCGACCTATGCTCGTGTCCTGAGTCAGTTTTACAATTTCGGAATCCAAACATCTATTATTCCATTCGCTACGACATGATATCGTTTTCAAATTAACTGTCGTAACTGATGCGCTGCGAATCACTGATTTTAGGTGAGGGAGGAAGTGGTGAGGCTCGTGGGGCCGCTGATGAAGAAGGGATACATGTACAGCGGAGTGGCCGACATGTGCTTCGACGGCGACGCTGCCGCGATCGGGCGGTCCATAGGCGACCTGGCTTTCCAGTTCGAGAAGGGGGTGGAGCTCGTGGTGGCCAAGGAGAAGGTCCTGGCCGAGGTGGACGGCGGGGTCCACTGCCTGGCGTTCGGGAGGTCCAGCATGCTCGGCGCGGCGAGCAACATCATAGGCAACTTCCACCAGCAGAACCTGTGGGTCGAATTCGACCTGCCCAACCGCCGAGTCGGCTTCGGCAGGGCCGACTGTAGCCGATCCTAGGGCCCTGGAAAAGACCCTCGACGGCGACGTGCCAGTTCCGATGTCGTGTTGTTCACTCGGAGGGCTTAAAAACTACATGAAAATTGACATGGTTTGTACAGCATAGGTAGTAAAAATAAGGGAGTGGGGGTTGCGTTGGACAATGACATAGAGGATGAGATAAATGTCGTAATTAAAGAGGTGTTGTCCTACAATCTGTAGTGGGGGAAATTAAGGCAAACATGGGCCATGCAAATTGGCAAAATTAGTGTTGGTCCCCACCCTTTTTCAGGGTTTTGCGGTATGTTATGTGACGTGGGTATCTAGAGTGACTTAGAGAGAGGCTTGTTACATCAGATATATGTGAATATCAAAATGTACACGTAAGGACTTAAATCTTGAGTGACTTTTGAGCCTTTGTTTAGACAAGAGCAAGATCCTTTGTTATATAATTCCTAGTACGGGACGAGGGCCTTGACGTATGTAATATAGGGGACAAGTAGACAAGGGCCTGTTGCTAACTTCCAAGTGCTTTCCCATTTTTTAAATTTTTGAAAGGGCAAAAGGGAAAGCTTGATTGATTGATGGGCGTGTTTAAGAATTGTATACTGCGGAAAAAGAACACGCGTCAACGAATGACTTTGCTTTCCTGTACACCTTATGCGTTGAGAGAGAGAGAGACAGAGAGAGAGAGAGAGAGGCATGCTGAGAGGTCAAAACGACGCTGGATCTCCGGGTTTTAAGAAAGGATGGAAAGGAATGTAAGCGAGAACTTCGTCGACATACATGTGTCATGGGTCAATAAATTTTTGACCGTGAAATAGTCTATGCGAGGTTTGGTGAGCTAAGTATACCGGGCCAGCCTCTTTCTCAAGATTATTCCTGAAGATAGTATGGATACAATCACGCTTAGTTTCACTCGATAAGTAGCTTGTGCAGCCTTTGATGAGTCAAGAATAACAGGTGCTACACGGGCTATTTTGCGATCAAGAATCAGCCCTTGACACGTGTCTCTATGGTGTTGGAACATGACTTAGCATAGAGTTCGATACTTTAGAAGGTTTAGAAGGTTTTGAGTTTTGATACTTCCACCTAGTTTGGTGAATGTTAAGCAAATGTGACATCTCGTTTCAAAAGATTAAGACCTGTGTATTTATGCTTAAGTAAAAATAAAATGTGCTTCTTTCACTTTCTATTAAAATATTATTTAATTTACAACATATTATGAAACAATTGTGTGCAAGTTTACATGTTAATATAATAATATTTGAGTGTTTTGAATTGAGGAGTTTCGAACTTAGAGAGAGAGAGAGAGAGAGAGAGAGAGAGAGAGAGTGTATGAAGTGTAAAATTTAGATTAATTGAAATATAGAAGTAGCAGTCTAGACCATCCATATAATGGAAACAAAACGGTGCGATTGACATAATGTAGTAAATTACCTCTTCTTGAGTTAAGTACCAGTAAAAAGATTGAACTCTTTTGAAGTAAATAAAGTGGGATTCAACCATAAGGTGTTGGGCAATATAGTAAGAAAGTTTGCTCCTTGTGATATGTATTCAAGCCTTACTAGAGGCATTTCAAAAATAAAATCCTAAATGCATTATACCAATGAAGGGTAGTGCACTCTTGAAACCAGAAAAAAGGAAATTATCAAAAATATATTGCACAATTAATTTGTGATCACTTCCATATCTCTGATTTTGAAAATAGCACTTAAATAGCTGGGCTTTATTTTTTGTGAGATTACTTTATATCTCCACATCAATTGTCCTTGTGCCTCTATTTACGAAAATGACATTTTATATCCAAAATGCCCATCATAAAGTCGAAATCACATCTAGAAAATCACAGTCCAAGCCAACTAAAAATCAAATCACCCAGTTGCTAAATTGAGGTTGCAAAGAGAGGCAATTCAATCATTCTGATGTAGAACTTTGTTTAGACATATGTGAACGATTGGCTTTTAGATCGAAGCTGAGATATGTCGTTTGCATGTTCATAAAAGAAAAAACAGAAAATGAGAAATATAAGAAGATGGAGAATGTTGATGCGAAGCAAGACATGGCTTTAAGATGTGCCAAAGGGGACAGCTCTGGAACCTTTGACAGCGTCCGAAGGAGCAACTCCCGTCATTTTCAACTTTGGAAACCTCAACGGTGCCATCGCAGAATCCCGCCATTGAGAAAGGGGACAACTTCATACTCATTGCACAGAAAAAGGATGGACCTCATACTCGTCTAGTTTTCTCAGTATCATGTCTTGAACAGAACTCAAACCTCCGTGCTCTTTTAACACGAAATCTGGAGCCTTGCATCAGGCAGTTAGATTTCACATTACTTTACACGAATTTACGGCGAAATCACGTACATTATACATGCGAAGATGGCAGATGCTACGTGACTAGACATGATTTTTGCATATCAGTCTTCTGTATAGTTGACAAAGAATAATGCGGAAGAATCAAAGACTACTCTACTATTCAAAAACTTCTACCATTTGACATAAATTGAAAAGCAAAATGCAGCTAAAATTTTTGTAAAATACAATAAACCATAAAAAGTTCAAAATACTTAATATAAATCATGAAATATAACTTCACATCTTGTTAAAAATTTAAGTTCAACAAAAGTTTTAAATTGAAATGAAAGTAGAACATCTCAATATAATATAATATAATGACATTTTACTTAGGTTGGAATTTATTATTTAAATATTCTAAGGACGACACGAGTGTTGGTCTTGGAATTTTAGGACCAAGGACACACTTAATCTTATCTATGTAAAAGTTTAATTGATGAGGCAAATGGGATGAAGAATTAACCAACTATAAGTTAGAGGGAGGCAAATGACACTTAATTTGATCTATGTAAAATTTTAATTGATGAGGCAAATGGGATACGAGAGAGGCAAATGAGGTCTAGAAAAATTCTAACTCAGGACCTCTAACTTTGATATTAAGTTAAACATAAAGTAGAAAAGAGAATTGAGAAATTTTTGTATAATTCAATGTATCATAATGAGGATTATTAACTTATTTATAGACTTTATGAGAGACCATCAAAGGTAACATATATCAATTAATATATACACAATTAAAAGGGATATCACATAATTATGAGAGATATTTATTATCATATAGATTTCTTAAGTACCTCTAACATGGATGTTTTAGGAAACAGTTTGCTCTTTCTTTCTCTCTCCAGAAAGGAACTTCGATACTCAAAATACAAAACGCGTACATTTGAAGTCATGGAAGACAGCAAATCAACCTCATATCCCCTGCAGACTAGCCATCAGCCTTGCAGGCCAGAACCTGAGCTTGGCCGTATGCCCTATCTGGTGATAACTGAGGCGCCAGTCCTTACACGTCTCTGTACAGTCCCCTATGCAACTACCCGACGCTTGCTTCATTAAATACTACGCGCACAAATTGATTTTGTTGCGAATTGAATGAAGTCTTTACTAAACCATTCTCACTACTGATGTTTAGCTACCAGTCAACGCGTGCATTGCTGTAAATGACATTTTAAAATTCATCCTTTCAAACCCATTTCTGTGGCGACATTCGAGTTCAAGAAACACGAATTCTTATTAAAAATACTTGACTATTATCTTCTTAATTGATAGAACATTTGAATATTAATCAACGACTTCATTCAACAATTTAATTTTTAGAATAATTAATAGTGAGCTCACAAAATCTTTCAAGATATTAGAGCAAGAAGTCTAATTTCAAATCTCTCGGAATCCTCTTATTTCTCTCTTATTATATGTGTACATGATGGGATAGAAGCTAGAATATTTAAATATTATAACCTTTTCTTTTTCTTTTTTCTTTTTTTACATAAAAGTTACTACGGAAATCTGACCCCAAACAAGATCCTAGACACATAGATATGCAATAAATGCATGGAGCAAGACGAGGTTAAAGACAAAAAAGGGGCTAGGGGTCGAAAAACGAAATAGCAAGCGGCAAAGATCTTTGCTGTGACGATGGAAAAAGGCGGGGCCTCCTCAAAAATCACATGAAATCTGGCTTCGAGCGATGGAGAGGAGTGGCGGTTTTGAGCTTTTTGGAACGGCGGATTTTGGTACCATTTATTCCCGACATGCTCACATGATCTTTCTACGGTCGTGAAAACACAAAAGCTTAATCCTTCGATGCGATCGCCACTTTTTGGTTTTTTTCTTTGTTTTCTTGCGCTTTTAATCCTTGAGGGGTTGGAAATTGCTGATTGGAAGGAGGGTGGGGCGTTCCTTCGTCGTTGGCAAATCGATGAAAATATCCCTTGACGGGTCGTTTGTAGTTCTGTCCAATCGCCTTCGGCCCATGTGAGAACTTTGCCAAGCTCATCTCAGGATGAGTTTGCCAAACCGATGTTAGGAACACCGACAGCCGAGGGAACTATCCATAGATCCGTTTTGATGGATGACTTGGTCGAACTTGGTCGAATACGATCCAATCCATAAAAAAAGACCCATTTATCTCATTTTGATTCATACCCGATCTGGCACTTACTCAATGTATACTCAACCTGGCTCATATTATTAAAATACTTTTATATTCAACCAAATTTATGAAAACTCGTACACAAATTGAGATTGTTTGAATAGTTTATTCATGATCTAGTCCTGTGTCGAAATTTTGTTGCTTGGAATTTCTCAATTTTAAGGTTGTCAAATTATGGATTTTGTCGATAGGCGCCTTGAAAGGTTGTTGTAATTGACAAGAAAAGGAAAAAGTTGATTTTTAATGCCTTGAACTTTCTTCGGAAACTATGTAAAGAAAATTGAATCCTTGCCCTTTTGTCCTATGTTGTGAATAGTTATCATTAAGGCTCTCGTTAATGACATTCTTTCGTTATCACAAAAGCAATGTCATCGTTAGTGATTGCTTTTGATACGGCAGGACAAAATGGAATGAAAATGAGTGGAATGATAATAATTTTAATGTCTTTGTTTGGTGAGTTCTGGGAATAGGAATTTTTGTGCTTGGTTGTAATGAAAAATTGATGTGGTAGTGGAATTGTATAAGAATTGCCTAATCATTTAATTTACGCCACACTTGTCTTACCATTTATCTATTTTGATATGTGTAAAATAATATGATAAATAAGTATAATGGAATATTATTATTTGAATTTGGAATCATTAATTATTTAATATTGATTTATTATTCATTAGTTGCAATTTTCTTAGTTGCAATATTTTAAATATACTTTAAATTAGTAAATATTTTTGTAATTCTTAGCTATAATGTATAGTTATCTAATCCTAAACATTTAATAATATGCTACCATTAATTTGAAGTTATTAATTTAATTTTTGCCAAATAGGATAACATTAATTATTCCTAAATATGACTTAAAATACCTAATTTTTAGATATTAATGATGATGTTCATTATTCATTAGCTTTGATTAAAAATAATTAACTATCTATAAATAATTTAATATTTCTCAATTAATTATTTCTAATTAGTTGAATTTTAACTTCTTATATTTTATGTAGGAATAAGGAAGGGAATCATGATTCCTCCACTGATTTTATCAATGGAATGCCCGTTCCGCCACCTCATGGACACCATCCAAGCATGGGTTGGATGGAATGAGAGCACTTTACAACCAAACATGCGATGAGAGATGTGAGTGCGGGTTTGGTTAAATCCATGAAAAATCAAAAGTCAAAAGCATATTTTGACTTTCCAAATAAAACAAAATTCTTTCAATTAATTGAAACAAGAGAAAAAAGCTTCCCATAAGCTTAAATCACTTTATCTGTCAATACTTTACCCGAATTCGAGAGACTTGAAACATTTTTTTATTAAAATAAAAACCAAATCCCAAAGCCAACATAAAACTACTTGTAAATAAATAAAAAGATTTAGAGCTAAGCAAGTCCCTAAAATGTTTCACATTTGTTGTCATTTCATTAGACCTCGAGATCACTAAATATAAAACAACTAAAAGGTATTATCTTCTTTTGAGGAAGACAAAGATATTAGGGAAATGAGGGATGTGACGAGTGTAACAATGATGTATTAAAATAAGGAATGTATCGTGGAGCCAACCACCACTGTATGTCAAATGGACAAGTCATTGAGGTCCTCATAGCAGCACAAACTCCTTTATTTGGTGAGGTTACATCTTATCCGAATACCAATGGTCCGGAGGAAACCTGATTTTTAAGCGGTCAAAAGCACATTTTGACTTTCCAAATAAAACAAATTTTCTTCGATTTATTGAAACACAGGAAAAGCTTCACAAAGCTTAAATTACTTTATTTATCAACACTTACCCAAATTCGAAAAGACTTGAAACATTTTATATTAAAATAAAATCCAAATCCCAATGCCAAAATAAAAGCATGCGTAAATGAATAAAAAATTCAAATTAAAGAGAAAAACAGACCAAAATTAAGTACACTATGTTTTGCCAAAACGAATACCAATTTTTCGTTTCGAATAGTCAAATTGAAGACCTAAGAAATAAGTATGCTTTGCAGTCGCAAGATTTTATGAAGCCGGAACAATCAATTTTCCTTTTTTACAACCCAGGAACACGATCGTGGTTAGCCGGCTACTAGAAGGAAATTAGCGAGTAATCATCGCCATAATCCCCGCTGGAATATGAGTTTTCTAATGTAGGAATCGGATCCCAACCGCCAATTTCTGAGACATGAGTATGAGAATGCCCTATCCATTGGAGAATTAGCGTAGTAAATCGCCGACATAACCCCCATTTGAATCCGCGTCTTTTAAGGTAGGATACGGATCCGAACCCCCAATTTCGGAGACGTGACACGTGAGTATGAGAATGTCCTTACCACTGAATCAATCTCGGAATGGGTGGGAAGCCAGAGCAATGATTATTGCGTCGATCTACTTTTGTGCCACCTTAGAATTAATGAGTTGACATGGCACGACTCTAAGATTAATGAGTTGACCCCAAGACAACAAGTTGATGGGTCAGCGTGATTGCAGGTGCCGCAACGACATAAAGTCAACTTGTCGGCATGAGATCAACCCATCAACACAAACTTGACAACAAATTTCCTTAATTTTTCATAAAATCTATTCACAAATTGCGATAGTTTATTAATTTGAAATCTAAATAGTGATTAGCATGGAAAATAATACTATTTGAGCTAATTGTGTCTGAATGGGTTACAAGCATGTCGTTATGTCAACACTAACCACTTCATTTGAAGGGTTACACAAGTCAATTTCATGTCCAATGGGTTGGACACAACCTCGACACAATTATTAGTCACCTCTTGTAAGTTGATACAAAATGGACCCACATATGGATAGTCTCGACTCTTAAAACCGTTAAGTTTGCATTTTGTTTGAGTCATGTTATCATGTCATGTCAGAAATTGCTATCCATACTCTAAATGGTTGTCAAGTGCAAAATTTGTCTCCATATCTCCTATGCAAACCTAATGATAACTCGTTAAGTTGAAAATAGCGGAACTAATGATGAATCGACCTTTCATTTTCCAATGCGAGCAATGACTTAAGCAGCTGCTCTTGTCTCCTATAGTTGTTGGAGGTTGAATCGAGACTAGACAAAATTATTTTGCAAAAATTTATATTATTTCTTATCGAATTGATGTGTGGTTTTTTTTTTTTTTTGATACCGAGGATCCGACCTAACTCACCTTATGGGAGCACAGCACTGACTATACCTTGAGGGAGACTAGCCCAGCAACTCATCAGCCGGGGCCCCCCGCTTAAGTCATGGAATTGCTCTAAGAGTTGTGGCGGACTCTGAGAGTTGAACCCCTAACCTGGCGGTCAGGAGGCCAGGCCTCAACTAGCGTAGCCATCCGTGGGTGGGTTTATTGAATTGATGTGTTCATTCATTCATAAAACAAGAAAGATAAATAAATAGGATTTCTAGTGGGTGTCGAGCTTTGGTAATTTAAGTGAGATTAGGGGTTTGCTTGTTTGAAGAAAAACTATTTCAAAATATGATTTTCTGACTTTTCAGTATTTGGATATCTGAAAATAATGTGGATGGAAACAAGTTTAGCTTTGGGGAAACAACTTCCCCTTTTAGCAATCCTTTTCTCTAAACCATCAAACAAATAAAACTTACTATTTTTAAAAAATGAAATTTGTAGAAAATATTTTCCTTTATCACGAAGTTTTTAGCAAAATAAATGCACCTTAGCAAGATATTTGATATGAATCGGGTTTAGTTTTAGGATAGGGTCAGTAATTCCAAGCATGCGACTGTTTTGCTAGTTAGATTAAAGGGAAGCTTAAGGATGTCATCCTTAAATTTTCTAATTAATCCATAAACACCATAATATTTTGGTATGGGATGATAAGGTGTATATAAGAAATAATACATTATTCCTATTGCCTTCCAAATATTCTAAAATATTTTAATATAATATTTCATATCTCTAATAACTACTTAAATTCTTCCAAGCAATATAATCTTCATATTTCTTAATTTATAGACATAATTACCATCTTCATGCAGATATGTGCGCTCTTTGTTAGTAGAGTATAAATCCATTGATGGAAGAAATGATTGTCCGCAAATAACCCATTCTTGGAGATTCGAATAGGTCCAAGAACGTGGAGACAACCCTCCTAAAGGTCACCTCTAGGATTTTGGAGATTCAATTTTTTTCTTTTGCAATTTATGTTGAGGAAAATTATTTTCTTTCATCTTTCAGCGACATTCCCTTAGTTACAACCAACTGTAGTCCGCCATTGTTTAAAATCGAACATGTTGCCAAGTCAAACATAAGTAGGGTTCCCTGATGATGACCTCTTCTTCATACATCCCTCGCAACTTTCTCATTGAGATGAAAATATTATTCTATTTTGAAAAACTCAATATCTAAAACTAGCTTATCATTAGGTATTTGATGCTCAATTTTGGAAAGAGTTCAAGGTTGAATTCGAATAAGAAGCCGCCCTAAATATTCCTTCCTCATTGATGCACAAATCCCAATTGCGGGGTGTTCCTTTTTATGAGATGAAGATGTTGACCTCCCTATCATCATCATCATCATAATGGCCAGTTCATGTTTCCACGAGAGGGCAAATGCTCATGAGGCGAGTTAAAGAGAGGTTAAAACGTACTAATTGCCAAATGAGTTCAAAGTGAAATCAATCCCCTCTTGGAAAAGGACGTGCACGAGAGAGCCAAAAGAAGAGAGAAGTGTCATGATGGGTGGAAGAAGCCAACAAAAGAAGAAAGAGAGAAAAGAAAGTGCAAGAGAACAGCTGTGGCCAGAAGGCGAGGCGTGTCGTTGTTCGAAGAAGGCAGAAAACCTTTGACCAGAACGAATATACAAATGAATAAAGGGGGATGGAGACAAAGTAATGGAAATACAATGAAGGTGGAATAAAGCAGGAACCAAACACGCACGCTCGTTGAATCTTGGGAAAGCAGAGACTGGTCGCCCAATCAATCAATCTTTCCCCCGGACCATTCCTACCGTCTTCTTTGACGACCTCAGAATTGTTTGTGCAGATTTGGGCCTTATGCTCCTCATTCGTGTAGATTTTGGTCTTTGGACCTTATGGCCTTCGCCCCTGTTTGGTTGTTTTGGGCCTCTATGGCCTTATGCTTATGTTTGTAGTCCTTTCGGCTTATGCACCTGTATTGTCTATGGGATTCTACTGTTTTTACTGGTTTTATTCCTTCCCATATCCACGGTTGGTGCATCTCAAGGCTTAGATTCTGAGGACGTTGATTTTTACAGTTTAATCGTTCTTCAGAGAAGAAAATTCCAAGACCAGACCGGGGAAAGTGCTCGGCGTGATCGTGCTTCCTGTCCTATTTTAGATCAGAAGCTTCAGGCTTGGGGTAGTTCCCGACACCAAATTTGTGACACCTAATCTGACCCCGATTTTTGGAACGGGATCACATCGGTGGCCAATCTTTGAAGCGAGACTACAATGAGGATCGGTAAACCACGAAAATATTAGAAGGTCGCTTTGGAGCGAAAATTCGATTTTTTATCAGCTGAACGCGAAAATTCGGAAAAGTGAAAATGGGTCATGAACGAAGACCTGCATGGGCCTAATGGGCCCCATGGCCATGAAGAACAGCCCAAGGGCCTCATGCCCAAGAGAGGGGCAGCCCGAGGGGCCATGGGCCCTTTAAGCCTCTTGCAAAATCTAGCATTTAATTCACCTTTTGCTTGCATAGTGCCAAATCTTCATGCAAAGACCCAATTGCCCTCTCTTCATGCTAGGGACAAAAGGACAAAGTTGAAAAAGGCAAATGGAGGGGGCGGCCAAAAGTTTGAAGGAAGATTGAGGAGGACATCCTAGCCTAGCGTAGTCTAGCCTAAGCTAATTTCCCATGTTTGCATATTCAAGCCATTAATGGCTTTGGATTTTGCTTCTTCATGTGTCATTCCTTTTCATGGTGGAGAGGATTTTGTGGGATTGAAAAGTACAAATTAATGGATTGATCTCTCACATTCTCTCTCTCCTCTTACCCCTCAAGAACTCATGGCACCCTCTCTCTCCCCTCTCTCTCATTTTCTTACTTTGGCTTTCATTCTCACTTTTCCTCTCTCCTTGTTCTAGCCGAACAACCCCTTCTTCATTTCCATCTCCCTTGCAAGGGCAAAAGTACAGCAAGTCTTAAAACAAGTGCAGAGTGCGTTTAAGTGTCGAAAGTTTGAAAGGGACACTTAAGTGTCGAAAATCAAACAAAATGGATTACTTAAGTGTTAATCCGCCCAGGTGCGATGTGACAATTTTCCGACGAGGTGAGGCAAAACGACATCATTTTGCATCTTTGACGTGGCTAAAAAATGCAAAAATGACGTTGTTTTGTCTTTATGTGGTAAATAATTAATTAAAAAATTAATTAAATTAAATTAAAACTAATTTATTTAAAATATTTTAAAAAATTACAAAACTTGAAAAAAAAAAAAAGGAGGGGGACGAAGCGAGGCGGTTGAGGGCTTGTCGCCGCCGCCTCGCCGCCGCCGAGATGGGCCAATGAAGGAGGGGAGGGTTGGCCGAGGTCGCCGACCCCTGGCCGATTGGCGGCAAGGGCTCGCGAGCCCTCGCCGGATTTGGGCGAGTGCCGCGACCCTCGCCCAAATCGTCGATCCTTAGCCAACTTGCGGTGAGGGCTCGCGAGCCCTCGTTGGATATGGGGTGAGGGTCGGCGGCCCTCACCGCCGGTCGGTTGATGACCTCGACCGTCGCTCCCCAGTGTCATCGGCCCTTCCCGGCGACGGCGGGGAGGTGGCGAGGGCTCGCAAGCCCTTGCCCAAATCTAGGGCGAAGGTCGCGACCCTCCCCACCGATTGGCCGGCGACCCGGCCAACCCTCCCCCTCCATCATCGGCTCTTCCCGGCGGCGGTGGCAAGGGCTCAACCCTTAGTTGCCTCCCTTCGGCACCCCCTTTTTTCTTTTTAAATTTTATTTTAAGTTTTTTTTTTTTAAATTTTAAAAATAGTTTAAATAAATTTAATTTAATTAATTTTTATATTAATTATTTACCACATTAGAGACAAAACGACATCATTTTTGTATTTTTTAGCCACATCAGCATGCAAAACGATGCAATTTTGCACTCACCTTGCCGGAAAATTGCCACGTCAGTAATTTGATTGGATTATCACTTAAGTGATCTATTTTGCTCCGATTTTGGCACTTAAGTGTCCATTTCGAAACTTTTTGCACTTAAGTGTTCATTCGTGCCAAGTTTTGGCACTTTAGGTGTTCGTACCTCCCATTGCAAGCCATTTCCCCTCATTTCCTCTCCAAATCTCACCAACCATCGTCCACCATTCACATCCACCATTGAGCTGCCGTTCTCGCACCGCCATTCTCATTGCCGTGCGTTGGATCTTGGAGTTGAAGAGGAGGCCGACCAACCACCTTCCTTTTCCTTCTTCTCTCTCGGCTTGGACCATCATGAAGCTAGAGGCCATTCGCCCACCTTGCAATCATCGTTCCTCTATCGTGAAGCCACCAAAGCCCCTCATCGTGGGTTGTTGATGCGTGACCAGCAGCCCTCGCCTTGCCATCTCTTGACAGTCGTGTACCAGGCTTGGAATTGAGAGTGAATGGCTTTCTAGTCCTTGCTTAGGGTTGTGGTTATATTTAGGATTTATATTAAGACTAGATTAAGGTTAAGTGATGTGATAAGTAGGTTTAAGAGATAGGTTATCGTAAGGTTCTGATAAGTTATCGCGATAGATTATCATAGGT
This sequence comes from Eucalyptus decipiens, assembly GCA_014182575.1. NCBI lineage: Eukaryota > Viridiplantae > Streptophyta > Magnoliopsida > Myrtales > Myrtaceae > Eucalyptus > Eucalyptus decipiens. Next base: position 20,371,693 of record CM024618.1, on the reverse strand, counting down.
TTCGAAAGGCTATTGCGATAGTTGATTGGAGGATTCCGATAGATTATTGTGATAAGTTATTGTTGGTTTCCATAGGTTATCATAGTAGGTTATCATATTTTCCAATAGGTTATCGTGATAGGATATCATAGGTTGTGCTAGGTTATTATGATAAGCCTTTTTATATTCAATAAGTTACCGAAATATGATAAGTAGACATACGATAAGTTATTATGTTGTAGTATGTGACGAGTTTTAAGTTATTATGATATGTTATATTAATGTGAGATAAGTTATTAGATATGTTATGATGACATGCCGGTAGGTCATCATAATGACTCATGTTTAATTGCAATGACTTATCTTACTTTAATGAGTGTCCTATATGCCATGGGTTCTAATGGTTGGTGCATTGTTGGGTATTCGTTTAATTATGGCGTATGCTTATGCAAATTGTTTTAGAATGGAAATTGGAAATTGTTTATGGTACCTCATAATTATAACTAATTATTATGTATGTAAGAACGTGTGGAAAAAAGGACATGTTGAAATGTTTAAGTGATATGCTAATGTGATGTGACATGAGATGCAAGGATGACATGGTTGTATGTGACTTACGTTATTACATATTGTATGAGCATTACATATTCCTATATCGATTAATGAGAAAGAAATGAATTGGGCTTGAGTGATGGTATGCTCGTGTAATCACTTAGATACCATGATGCATATAATTATGTAGGATGATTGAATCATCTGGATGTGTATGATTATATGAGACGATACTTGATTAAGTTTGGATACCCCAAGTCAATGGGATGCCGTTCATGATAGATTTTGGAATGAAGCTCCTCAATTGGAATGTCATCTTGAGGCATATGCATATGCAATAGGACAAGACGATGCCTGGATATATTGGAAGACCAGCAACTTTCAGGTTGGCCATGGCCCTAAGCAATCGGAATAATCTGGACATATATGTGTGAAACGTGCATGAGAATGATATGCGGTTATGTTTGGATCGTTGGATGGCATTGGTGCATGATTATGAGATATTGCACGTTCTTATTTCTGCCTCATAAATATGTGATTTGGTATAAGAATTGCCTATGCGCTTATGTTGTGATGGCATTGAGGAAGTGAGATAACAATTAATGTTAATAGTTAAGGCAAAGTAAGGACTTTGCTATTAATCTGCCATCAATACATAACTCGCACGTTTCGGCCAACTTTGAGGTGAATTACCCCCTACGTGATAATCGGATAACTTTATATTGAGTTTTATCTTACTATTGTTTGTTGAAATTTTTTTCAAGCCCTAAGAGTGTTTGAGCCCTATCACCACATCAGGTTCGGGGTCCCTATTAAGCAAAGTCAAGAAGTTACTCAATATCCAATTGAGGAGGTCAATGCATGTTAGCGCTATGTGACGATGATCTAGGTCTACGAGGGGCTCCAATACTTAGTGCCCCACCACTTTTCAGCCTAGTAGGGGACGACTTATACGGCCCTATTCATGGTTTTGACGGACTTTCAGATGCGGGGTTAGGGAATACTGGCTAGGACACTATAGATTTAGATGTGCTTGATGGGGCAGTGTTTGATCCGGATATCAATCTTGATATGATTGTCGTGTTGGAGCTTGATACATGCAACTCATAAGAGTTAATAGTAGTAGGGGGGGGGGTGCATCATTTTTTGGAAACCACCCTCGTAGTACAAAAGGTGCTAGATTTACCCCAAGACCCTTTTTGGAGAAGGTCGTGGCCGCGCTTTTGGGCTGTTTTGATGTGGCGTAGCGAGTGGTGCTAAGCTTGTGTGTTAAGTTTATATGTAAATGGCTTGCATGGTATGTTGACATTATGGATGCCTATGTGTGTTTGTATATATAAGTGTGTTTTGAAACTATCCCTATCTAATGGTTGGGTCATTCATTTATGCTTCCACTTGTGTATATAAGCGATAATACAATTAGGTTGGTGACGGCTCTTGAGACGTTGCAATCAAATGGCCTAAGTGACTTAAGGGATGCAGTTCGTTCGAAGAGGATCGGGACGTGACAAAATTGAGAATCATTTACTAAAGAGAGGGGATATAGACACCACATGTTTCATTACTTTCTTATGGCATTCACTTGAGTACCATAAATTTTTATCGACCACTTGAGTTTCATAACATCTTAAAAATGTTCACTTGGATATTGTAACATTCAATTGATCACTTAAATAGGACCACTTAATCACTAGTGTGTTTATTTTTAAAAAGTACTTCCAAAGTACAAGTTACCTATCAAAATTAGATTGTTATATCAAGTAACCAATTATAATTTGTTATCCACTTAATTTTCAAAAAGAGCACATGGATCATGCCAACGAACAACCCATGTCCTTAAATTAAAGAGCCATTATTGCATGACCCTGCTACATGTGAGCCCAATGCACATACATTGTTGGATCAAGTGAGGGGTTCTAGGTAGAGCCCACATGATTTGACAGTATGCCAGGATCATCTCATGATTTTTTAAATTGAAATGTACATGATTAACGGTCTAAATTTTCCTTTGCATCCCATATTTGATGGACCGGATTATATGTGTCGAACAATATGTTTAGGTAGGTGGTAGGATAGAACTTCCCCAACACGATTTAGAAGATTTGATGTTATGAGTGGGACCGACTTGATCTGAGGTTGTGAGGGCTCAGCGGCAATCTCCATCTGCCAAGCGAGCAAAGGGAGGGAGAGACAGAGATAAGGGTGTGAGGATTTGAGGGGGCGGGGGGGATGAGTGCTGAAGGCGGCCGTCGCGCATGACAGAGTTGTGGCTTTTTCGAAGTTGGCAGTAGTGACGACAGCCTTGTTGACGAGCTAGCTGAGGAAATTCATCAAACGGATGGATCGAATAAAAAAATGATCTAATATAAATTGATTCATTTAACTCATTATGACCCCTATCATGCAATCCAAATCAAATGACCAACATTTCAGTCATACTAAGTCAATACTCGACTCTACGCATATTGTTAAAACACTTATATATTTAACTCAATCTAGAAAAATGTATAGCCAAACTAAGGTGAAAGCACGTAGTGAGTGAGTGCGAGATCAAAAGATATTCATAAAGGTAGGTTAGATATAAGTAAATTATGAACCATTAAAAATATATACTAAATCTATTTATGATCCATTTACCAAATATAACTAACTCATATGATAATCTAACTTATCACTTATCAAATATGGGTTAAGAAGTTGGCCATTTGATGAAAACATGGAGCAAATCCAATGGTCGTGGATAGGGAACGAGCATGAGGACACGGTTAGCCCTTCACACGATGGAATTAATATCTTGGTCGTGCTAATCGTTATATACTTCTATGTGGTGTTGCCCTCCTTTCGCTTGGGTTTAAAAAATATTTTCTGGTTTTGCCCTTTAAAAGTTTTTAGGAACTCAAATGAAAATAACTTACTGAAGTTCCAAATAAAAGTTTCAGTATTTCGATGTTTAATAAAAGTTAAGTTTAATGCGGTACAAGTGAAGCCAAAAATCGTTAAGGTCATTGAAAATTCGAAATACATTCTGTAAAACTTACTCGTGATTTAAAAGAAGAAGAAATTTTAAACCAAATCGATGCAATTAAATCAGATGAATACACACTTGAAGTTGAGTACAAAAAAATGATAATACACACTTGAAGCAGCAATGAAAGAAATGAAACAATGTCGGACGAAAAATCAAAGTTAAACCTAATGGTCCATATCTAGTTCACCACCATGCATTTCCTCCTAATCTCACCCTCGCTCCCGGTGAGGATGTCGATCGATCCCATCTTCACCATTGCCGCCGCGAACTTGTTAGCCCATGCTCCGCCATTATTTGCATTGCTCCTCACGATATTAGCTGTCGAAGGGCTGTTAAAAAGAGTCTGATCAGAAGTCAATAGGCCTCGGTGGTTCTTCAAATTAGTGTAGTACTTGTTGTCTAGCCTGTTCGGCGTGACCAAGTCCAATGGCACAGTGGGATCGCTAGCGCCTCCATTGTTCGGACACTTAGATTTCAGTTGACTAGCCAACTTGGTGTCCATTGAAGGGTCTTGGGTGTGAGTGGCATTGAAGGAGTACAAGCGGTCCGAGAAGGAGGAGCAATGCGAGACTCCAATGGAATGTGCACCGGATAGCGTCACCATCTCGTCCAGAGAGGCCTTTGCTCGCAAAATTAGCTTCTAATTGTTGCGCATTGAAGAAGAAAGGAGGAAGATTCTGGGAGGGTTCGTCTTTGAGTGAGACCAGCCCATCGCGGCGACCTGCTGGGACTGCGTAGTTGATGCTGCCAAGTTTGTAGGCACTGTCGCGTGCTGCGAATGCAAGAACGTCAGCGCAGGAGACCTTCTGTGGGCATAGGGACTCTAGCTCAGCCTTTGCCTCGTCAATGACTTCAAAACCTCGTAAGCTCGGGTTGTTCGCCGGATGTTCCTTCTCTGATGGGTTGCCTGGGGTCGAATCTAGCAAGATCGAAGCATCGCAACCCTATTATTGGATCAAAGAACAACAAAGCAATTATCAGGATAGCTGAAGTGCATCTGCATAAGAAATATAGATTATTTTGTGACCGGTCGGTTAGACAAAACTTAAAAAGTCCTGGACCAGTGATAGGGTTTGAAATGTACTCCCCACACTCCCATCTCATCGATATCTTTTGTACTAACAAAAGATAGGCATACGCTTTTTGCTTAAAAAAAATGGTTTTCCTTGCATTACTATTTTTCCGCAAACGAGATTATAACCACTACTTCTGAAATGTGCAAAGAAGTCCATTCATACCCGAACGAAGCAATCATGGAAATGCATTCTAATAAGCCCAGCACCGATGCCGGGATTCTTGGCCACCGCTTTGTTCACAGCTTTCCGGACGACGGACTCCGCAGACGGGCAAGTGGAGCGGTAGAATCCCACTTGAAGAGTTGCTGAACCCGAGTTCAGAAAGGTGATGAACGAGAACATGGCACAGAAGAAATAGGTTCTCATAGTTCTCATTCCCAAGAACGAACCGCAGGACAGAAGCTGACAAAAAATGGATACTAATATGCTGGAAAATCAGGAGCGCGAGAGAGAGGAAAGTTTATCGAGATGAGTTGTGAGTGAGAGAGCTAGTAAGCAGATGACAACTGTATAGAGATAGAGAGAAGAAACCAAGTGATGGGGATGGGATGAAGAGAAGATGAACTGCTCAATGCGGCTTTATAGATGGGCACCGGAAAGTGACAATCACATTCCTTTTAATAAAATATCAAAGGTTGGCGCTGATTGATTCGCATAAGAAACCGCGTCGTGCAGCTGTGCTTGTGCAAGCATTAGACGTAAAAGGAGAAAAGAAGCAGGAGCGCGAGTTTGGACTTTGAACAGTTCTTCGTGCATGGAGATTTTCAAGAAAGGGAACGGCCCGATTGCGTTCTGACTTTCAAAGATGTCAACTTCGCGATACAGACGAGCATTTATTGAGATGGCGTCACCTTCTCGGCAGTATTTTATTTCTTCGTACTTTTATGGTGCGTTGGTCAATCATGCGTGCCTCAGTTCTTACCTAATCTTCCGAAAGTCGAACCGCACCGCGTATTGTTTAAAATTAAAATCTAATTATTACAAGGTTATTATGTACGTACACGGGTGTACAATGATAATTGCTGCTCTTTTTTCAGTGGAAAATTCACTTTTACACCATGATTATTACAATGCAAACATATTGCAAGTTAAGTATTTATAATAGATCATGAAAATTTGAATGATATCCCTTAGTTTGTATATGAATTGAAACATCATCAAATCTTAATGTTCTCCCGAGGTGTCGTCAGATTTAAGAGACATTCCAAAGGATATTAGTTTTGTTTATGATGTTAGAGAAATCACGAAATATTATGGGATTATTTTTCACTGTAGAATAGAGCGAGAGAAGATTACTTTGAACAGTTCTTCGTGCATGGGGATATATTATATATATTTAGACAGCCCAATTGCGTTCTGACTTTCAAAGATATCGACTTTGCCATGTAGACAAGGATCGTAGAGACCTCGTCACCTTCTAAGCAGCATATCAATTCCGATTTCTGTTGTGTGTTTAGAGTTTTGTATTGTATAAGGATTAAGTATATGGACGTTGGTCAATCATGTTGGCTTCAGTTCTTACCTAATGTTTTGGAACTCACACCACACCGTGGAGCGATTATTAAATTACAATCTCTTTACCATAAGGTAACCATGCACATCCACGTGTGTACAAAGGATTATTGCTGTTACTTTTTCAGCGAAAATTTTACTTTTGCACCGCAACTATTACAATACAAGTATTTTACGATCTGCGTATTGATATGGATTATAGGAATTTCAATGAATTCTATCGGTTTGTATGAATTGAAACATCATCATCTCTTGATGTTTTCCCAAGGTATCATCGAATTTAAGAGACGTCCAAAAGATTATCGATTTTCTTTATGAGGCAAGAGAAATCATGAGAGATGATAGGCTCATTTTCACTGTTTATTAGAGTTATGACTAGATCTATCATCTAGAGGGGGTGAATAGGTGATTGTGCGGAGATGAAATAGTTTAAACAAATATTGCAGCTAGACAACTTTTGATGAAGTTGTCAGATTTTCCGGTGTACAATTCTATCACAATTAATAAAAATGAGTAAATGATAGAAAATTGCACACAAAGGTTTATAGTAGTTTGGCTCTAGCAAGCCTACATCCACTCTTTAGCGCTATAGTCTATTGGCTAGAATCTACTAGAAAAATCGATAAGAGGTTATAATTCTTGAGCTTCGAACATTCAAGTTTGTGTGAACAACTTCTCACACTCTCAGCCTCTAAAAGGTTTACACAATATAGCTTAGCGAAGGCAAATGTGTATAATCACAAAACACTCTTTAGACTAACGAATTATAAGCTTCAATTTTTGTGAATGCCAATTCTATCCTTTAGCTTCGAGACCTCCTCTTATATTCCTCCTAAACCAAGCTGACCTGTAGACATCTCTAGAAGGATCATCCAGCCAATTTACCCGTTGGTCCTATATCTAGTTGAGAAGACTTGATAACTTTAGGATCGTCGAGGTTGATGCTTTCCATACAGCAGTTTGAGTTTCGAAAAGTTGAGTGTTTGTAAATGGAAAGAATGTTTCGCCTTTAATAAGAAATTCCAAGAAGGTTGAATCTCCGATAGATATTAGGAAGATTTTCCTTTTGAAACTTCTTATGAAAATGACAAGGTAACCAACCAATCGCTACTAGCCATTGCACGAGTATATTTGACTCATTCCTAACCATTCCATCAAACTTTTCACCTAAAAATACTTTTTATCATAAACAAATTCTTTAAGTTCTGTCAATTATCGAAACTACTTAAGGAATGTTTTCTCAACAATTAGAGTGAAAAAATATTACTAAAAAGCAATTTCAACAAAAACAACCCCTTTCAATTCTACTGAAACTTCCGCTAATTTATTTAGTAATCTAAATAAATTGGGATAGTTAGTTGAGTTTTAAGCTGGCATGGTACACTTCTGGAATGACTACAATGTCTCATCTCCACTAATTATTTGAAGATAAGCTTTAAACTATGACCAAATAGTAACACAAACAAGGAAAATTGTCCAAAAAATCCTAAACATATTATACTTTTGCCAATTTTGTCAGTTGAGTCATAAACATATTCACGTTTAGTCAATGTAGTCCATTCGGTCAATTTTGGTCAGAAGTTGTTAATGTAAATGCCAACTGTCACAAGTAACATAGTCGGCATTGATATAGACAAATTTTTTCAAATTTTTTAATATTTATAGATATTTTTATGTTTTCTTTCTTTTGCTTTTCCTTGTCGATCGCCGAACCTTAGAGACAGCTGAAGACTAGCCAAAGGCAACAACTGGCAAGGGTCACCCTTGTTAGCCTTATGTGAGGTTTACCCTTAGCGGGATCTAGTGAGGGGTGACCTCGTTGACTTGGGGTGACCTTGTTGACCTTGGGCGACGCTTGACCTCACCAGCTTTGGACAAGGCTTGACCTTGGTCGGATCTGACGAGGCTAGCAAGGTCGCCCCTTACTAGATTCAGATGAGGTTCAACCTTACCTAAAGTTGGTGAGCTTGACACTCTAGTTTTTGGTGAGGTGACCTTGTTAGATCCTAGTCGGGTGACCTCCTTGAGGCTAGTGAGGGCAACCCTCATTGGTTGTTGCCTTTGGCTAGTTGCTCGCCGTGGCCATTAACAAGGCTTGGCGACCGATGAGAAGAATGAAAAAAAAAGAAAAAAAAAAAGAAAGAAAAGAAAAGAAGAATGATAATAAAAATATAAAAGAATTAATCAAAAAATCAAAAAAAAAAAATCAAAAAATTTGTGTACATCAATGTCGGCTATGCTTGTAGGATGTTTGGCATATATATATCAATGATTTCCAATCAAAGTTGATTGAATGGACTATATTATCAAAAAGTTTATGACTCAATTAACAAAATTGAAAGGTTTATGATTGGATTGACTAGAAATGCAATAAATATAAGACTTTTAAGACAATTTTCCCAACACAAACATATCACCTTTATCACTAACTAGCTTTTGAAATCTGTGCGAAACTATTTTGTCGTAGAAAAATGCCAATCAAAGATGCACCAATCGAAGAACAAGTAGAAAATGATGAAAGAAAATCAAAATCACACGAGATACAAAATTTATGAGGAAAGCCCAAAACGGGAAAAACTATGAGGAGAGAGAGAGGTTTTACTATCTTCAACAAAGAAAATAGGAGTACAATCCAAAAAGCTCTAAAACCACTTGATAAGCCACAAGATCTAAATATCCAACAAGAAGATAGGAAAAAAATAAAATAGGAAATTATATAGAAGTTAGGGTTGAAGATGTGTTATTAAAAACAATTCTTTAATAGTCTCCCTTATAAATTTCCCAAAAATAAAGGTGCATGGTTTAAAGCACCCTTATTTCTTAATTTCAAAGTCAAAACTCAACAAATCTCCACATTGACTTCAAATCTCTAAGAGAGCATTATACCAAATACCACAAGATCTCTCTCTGTCACCAACACAAGTGACCACACAAGGCCATCCCAAAACAATGAAATCAAGGATGCACACCTCTAAGTCTACGTGAGTGTACTCAGTGTAGGAAACAAAGGATGAAATGCCACCAACTCCACCTAAGCAACTCAAATGGCGAAAACGCCAATTAAGTCCAAGCAATGCTTGAACTTGATCAAAGGAACTGCTTTGATTAACATATCTATCGAATTATCTATCATAAATGCTTTTTTCATCATAACCATATTCTTAGCAATCTCATTACATACAAAGTGATAATGTATGTCGATATATTTTGTCCTCTCATGATACATCCTGTTCTTGGTTAACTGGATAGTACCTTGGTTATTGTAAAATATAGCGGAGGTTGCCTCCTACTCTACACCAAGTTTTGTAACTAAATGCTTCAATTAGAGAGCTTTCCTATACTACTTCCGCCACTACCATGTTTTCTACTTTGGTGGTAGACAAAGCAACCGTGTCTTGCAAAGTTGCTCTCCAACCAACTGCGAAACCACCAAGCGTAAAAACATAACTTGTCAAAAATCTCCTTTTGTCAAGATCGCCTACATAGTTAGAATCAACGGAGCCATCAATCGAATGTCCTATATCACAACCTATATTAAAGACTAAACCCACATTTGAGGTATTTTGGATGTACCGAAGAATCCATTTCACAGCTTGCTAGTGGGCTTTACTCAAATGTGCCATACACCTACTCATAACACTAATAGCCTATGAAATATTTGGACTAGTGTAAGCCATAACATACATGAGACTACCCACAACACTAGAATATGGAACTCAAGACATCTCATCTTCCTCTTCTTTAGTTTTAGGCAACAAAGAAACCAAAAGCCTAAAATGGGATGCCAAAGAAGTACTTATAGGTTTAGCATTCTTCATGCCAAAGCACTCAAGCATTTTCTCCATATACTTCTTCTGCGAGAGGTATAACTTCCCAACTTTTTTGTCTCTACGAATTTCCATACCTAAAATTTTCTTGGAAACTCCATGATCTTTCATCTCAAATTTCTTGTTAAGTCGTCTCTTCAAATTTCCTTATGATGTTTTGAAGATGACAAAATAAATCAAAAGCTACTAACATGTTTAATAGTTGAGTAATAGACTATGCAGATGATGGAACATGTAAAAGATATTGTAAAGTCTACTTTAGTTCAGACTAACGTTCAGATTGTAAAGTCTACTTCAGTTCAGACTTACGTCAAAATTGTAAAGTTTATTTCAGTCTGAAGACACTTAGACTCTACTTCAGTTTGAAGACTCTCAGACTTTACATCTAGAAGGAGACACAAGTCCAAAACGTGACAAGGTCCAGAACGAGACACAACTTCAAAACCTAGTAGATTTAGAACGAAGCATGTTCAGAACGAGATAACTTGACAGAACGTAACACAAGCCCCAAACATATAACAGCTAGTGATCTGGTTTGGATTCTATATCAAGATTGATTGGATTGACTCAATCTAATTGATTGATGATTGGATCTTGAAGACAAGAACTTTCTATACGAAGAAACTCTACTTATGGAAATCAAGATTCTGTTTGTATGGGCGATCAAAATCAATTTGGGATTCTACTTCTATCACTCAACGGCTACTAAATCTTCTAGTCTAATGGGTAGATTGGAAGACGATCCTCTAAGATACTGTCCAACAGCTAGTTTGGAAGTGGATGAGTATTTAAGGATATCAAGGACTGATGAGCAAGTAAGAGACGGAGCGTAGAATTTATAATTCCAAAGTCTGAGCGAACTTCAAGCATATACTTGTCTCTCGTGAGCTTAAACGTTTGTGATCGTGAGAGAAATACCAAAAGTTGTAATCAAAGTTATAATCTCTTGTTGATTGCATAGTGGAATCCAGCCAGAAGGCTGTTAGCGTGGGAGAGTGGACGTAGGCTTGATCTAAGCCAAACCACTATAAATTATGTGTTCTTATTCTCTTCCATAAACTCATTTACTTTGTTCGTAATTCTATTTAACTGCTAAAGTCTGAACTTGCTGAAAATCTGTTGTTCTTAAGACTCTGTTTTAGAAACAAAATATTGCTACCATTCTTTCGAAAAATTGTCTTCACACTTATTCACCCCCCTCTAGGTATTCGTACTAGCACTTTCACAATAAGCATGTCATCCACATATAATAAATAAATAAATAATAGAACCATCATGAAATCTCTTATAGTATACACAACTGTCATGTGCACTTTGTGAGTAGCCATGACTCAACATAAAATTATCAAGTCTCTTGTACCATTGCCGCGAAGATTGCCTGAGACCATAAAAAAACATTTCAACCTACAAATGTGATCTTCTTTACCCTCAACGATGAATCCTTCGAGTTGAAACATATAGATTGTCTCCTCGAGCTCACCATGCAGAAAACGGGCTTAACATTAAGTTGCCGAAGTTCTAGATCATAAAGGACTACTAACACAAACACACATGAATGAAACTATGTTTCACAACTGGAGTGAACACTTCATTGAAGTCGATCCCTTTTGGGGGTTACGTATTGACTGGTTTCGTTTGTTGAGAACCTCCTCCGAATCCTCCAATTGTGGTTAGGATATTATTGCTTCGTTTGTGTTAATTCACCTTTGTGATGAGGAAACATAGTTGTATTATTAATGTTGAGCCTCTAGTGTATAACTAGGGGAGAACGCTATGTGTATCTTACTATTATTAGTGATTAGTGGAAGTTTTTGGACGAACTTTTATTGCTGGCTTTGTCTTCTTGTCATTTTGCCTACTGGTTATTGCCGGGGTCAAGTCGATTTTCGTCGGTTTAGTTTTGAGGGAAAAATTGATCCTTGATTGAGTTTGTCTTTAGTGAATTGTTGCCTGATTCTCCCCAACAGTTTCGACCAAAAAAAAACAGAAGTAGCAAGCTAAAAAAATTGAAATAAACCGCTATATATGTCCTTGTAAACCTTTCAAGCAGTTACAACCCTGCAATTCCTCCTAATCTCGCCTTAGCTGCAAGGGAGAGTATCTGTCAATCCACCTTCATCATTGGCACCACAACTTAGTAGGCCATACTCCGCCATTATTCACATTCTTCCTCATAATATTTGTCGTCAAAGGGCTATTAAAAAGCGTACAATAAGAAGTCAATAGGCGTCAATTGTTCTTCAAATTAGTGTAGTACTTGTTGTTGAGCCTTATTTGTGTTGGTTCCCTCTCTTTTGCCTAGGTTCAAAAAATATTTTCATGCTTTGCCCTTTAAATTTTTCGAAAAACTCAAATGAAAAAAAAAACTTATAAAAGTTTCAAATAAAAACTTTAATAATTCGATATTTAATAAACAGACTTTGCTAGCATAATAATTTTGGGCTACTTTGAGAATAATGAGTTTGTTGTGAACCACAAATTCTTGACGTAGTGGACCTCATAAAAATTTATAATTATCTATCATATAGTTTTTTATGATCCAAAATAGATTGTTATTCTTAAAAGAGAATAAAAACTGTCACATAATCATTTTTTAAAATAAAAATTAACTTTCATGCAGTATAATTAAAGCCAAAACTAATAAAAGTCATTAAAAATTTGAATACACCCTATTGTACTCATTCTTGATAAAAATAAAAATATATAGTCCATGCTGAGCCGATGCTTATTTTGAGGAACTCAAATGAAAAAAAATTATAAAAATTTCAAATAAAAATTTCAGTAGTTCGATGTTTAGTAAAAGTTAAGTTTCATGCAGTACAAGTAAAGCCAAACATCGTAGAAGTCATTGAAAATTTGAAATACAGCCTGTAAAACTCACTCGTGATGGATAAAAGAAAAAAAGTCCATGCTTATCGGGATGATGCATAGAAAAGATGAAAAAGAGCAATTAGTTGTTAGAGCATGAAATGGGCAAGCAATCATAGTGAAAGATCATGTCAAGACAACAGCCACCTTACATAGAATTACTTAAAACCAGACAAGTATCCCTTTTATCTATTTCCTCAAGGTTTCTTAAACCAAATCAATGTAATTAAATCAGATGAATACACACTTAAAGTTGAGGACAAAAAAATGATAATACACACTTGAAGCAGCAACGAAAGAAATGAAACAATGTCGGATGAAAAATCAAAGTTAAACCTAATGGTCCATATCTAGTTCACCACCGTGCATTTCCTCCTAATCTCACCCTCGCTCCCGGTGAGGATGTCGATTGATCCCATCTTCACCATTGCCGCCGCGAACTTGTTTGCCCATGCTCCGCCATTATTTGCATTCCTCCTCACGATGTTAGCCGTCGAAGGGCTGTTAAAAAGGGTCTGATCAGAAGTCAATAGGCCTCGGTGGTTCTTCAAATTAGTGTAGTACTTGTTGTCTAGCCTGTTCGGCGTGACCAAGTCCAATGGCACAGTGGGATCGCTAGCGCCTCCATTGTTCGGACACTTAGATTTCAGTTGACTAGCCAACTTGGTGTCCATTGAAGGGTCTTGGGTGTGAGTGGCATTGAAGGAGTACAAGCGGTCCGAGAAGGAGGAGCAATGCGAGACTCCAATGGAATGTGCACCGGATAGCGTCACCATCTCGTCCAGAGAGAGGCCTTTGCTCGCAAAATTAGCTTCTAATTGTTGCGCATTGAAGAAGAAAGGAGGAAGATTCTGGGAGGGTTCGTCTTTGAGTGAGACCAGCCCATCGCGGCGACCTGCTGGGACTGCGTAGTTGATGCTGCCAAGTTTGTAGGCACTGTCGCGTGCTGCGAATGCAAGAACGTCAGCGCAGGAGACCTTCTGTGGGCATAGGGACTCTAGCTCAGCCTTTGCCTCGTCAATGACTTCAAAACCTCGTAAGCTCGGGTTGTTCGCCGGATGTTCCTTCTCTGATGGGTTGCCTGGGGTCGAATCTAGCAAGATCGAAGCATCGCAACCCTATTATTGGATCAAAGAACAACACAGCAATTATCAGGATAGCTGAAGTGCATCTGCATAAGAAATATAGATTATTTTGTGACCGGTCGGTTAGACAAAACTTAAAAAGTCCTGGACCAGTGATAGGGTTTGAAATGTACTCCCACACTCCCATCTCATCGATATCTTTTGTACTAACAAAAGATAGGCATACGCTTTTTGCTTATAAAAAATGGTTTTCCTTGCATTACTATTTTTCCGCAAACGAGATTATAACCACTACTTCTGAAATGTATAAAGAAGTTCGTGCATACCCGAACAAAGCAATCATGGAAGTGCATTCTAATAAGCCCAGCACCGATGCCAGGGTTCTTGGCCACCGCTTTGTTCACAGCTTTCCGGACGACGGACTCCGCAGAAGGGCAAGTGGAGCGGTAGAATCCCACTTGGAGAGTTGCTGAACCCGAGTTCAGAAATGTGATGAACGAGAACATGGCACAGAAGAAATAGGTTCTCATAGTTCTCATTCCCAAGAACGAACCGCAGGACAGAGGCTGACAAAAAATGGATACTAATATGCTGGAAAATCAGGAGCGCGAATGAGAGGAAAGTTTATCGAGATCACTTGTGAGTGAGAGAGCTAGTAAGCAGATGACAACTGTATAGAGATAGAGAGAAGAAACCAAGTGATGGGGATGAAGAGAAGATGAAATGCTCAATGCGGCTTTATAGATGGGCACCGGAAAGTGACAATCACATTCCTTTTAATAAAATATCGAAGGTTGGCGCTGATTGATTCGCATAAGAAACCGCGTCGTGCAGCTGTGCTTGTGCAAGCATTAGACGTAAAAGGAGAAAAGAAGAAGGTGCGCGAGTTTGGACTTTGAACAGTTCTTCGTGCATGGAGAATTTCAAGAAAGGGAACGGCCCGATTGCCTTCTGACTTTCAAAGATGTCAACTTCGCCATGTAGACAAGGATTTATTGAGATGGCGTCACCTTCTCGGCAGTATTATATTTCTTCGTACTTTTATGGTACGTTGGTCAATCATGCTGGCCTCAGTTCTTACCTAACCTTCCGAAAGTCGCACCGCACCGAGTATTGTTTATAAAATTAAAATCTAATTATTATAAGGTGATTATGTACGTACACGCGTGTACAATGATAATTGCTGCTTTTTTTTCAGTGGAAAATTCACTTTTGCACCATGATTATTACAATGCAAACATATTGCAATTTAGGAAATTATAATAGATCATGGAAATTTGAATGATATCCATTAGTTTGTATACGAATTGAAACATCATGAAATCTTAATGTTTTCCCGAGGTGTCGTCAAATTTAAGAGACATTCCAAAGGATATTGGTTTTGTTTATGAGGTTAGAGAAATCACGAAGTATTATGGGATTATTTTCACTGTAGAATAGAGCGAGAGAAGATTACTTTGAACAGTACTTAGTGCATGGAGATATATTATATATATTTAGACGGCCCAATTGCGTTCTGACTTTCAAAGATGTCGACTTCGCCATGTAGACAAGGATCGTAGAGACCTCGTCACCTTCTAAGCAGCATATCAATTCCGATTTCTGTTGTGTGTTTAGAGTTTTGTATTGTATAAGGATTACGTATATAGACGTTGGTCAATCATGTTGGCTTCAGTTCTTACCTAATGTTTTGGAACTCACACCACACCGCGGAGCCATTATTAAATTACAATCTCTTTACTATAAGGTAACCATGCACATCCACGTGTGTACAAAGGATTATTGCTGTTACTTTTTCAGCGAAAATTTTACTTTTGCACCGCAACTTTTACGATCTGCGTATTGATATGGATTATAGAAATTTCAATGAATTCTATCGGTTTGTATGAATTGAAACATCATCATCTCTTGATGTTTTCCCAAGGTATCATCGAATTTAAGAGACGTCCAAAAGATTATCGATTTTCTTTATGAGGCAAGAGAAATCATGAGAGATGATAGGCTCATTTTCACCGTTTATTAGTGTTATGACTAGATCTATCACCTAGAGGGGATCAATAGGTGATTGTGCGGAGATGAAAATGTTTAAACAAATATTGCAGCTAGACAACTTTTGATGAAGTGGTCAGATTTTCCGGTGTACAATTCTATCACAATTAATAAAATGAGTAAATGATAGAAAATTGCACACAAAGGTTTATAGTGGTTTGGCTCTTACAAGCCTACATCCACTCTTTAGCGCTATAGCCTATTGGTTGGAATCTACTAGAAAAATCGATAAGAGGTTATAAGTCCTGAGGTTTCAGTATTCAAGTTTGTGTGAACAACTT
The DNA here is from genome assembly GCA_014182575.1 of Eucalyptus decipiens. Classification (NCBI taxonomy): domain Eukaryota; kingdom Viridiplantae; phylum Streptophyta; class Magnoliopsida; order Myrtales; family Myrtaceae; genus Eucalyptus; species Eucalyptus decipiens. The sequence goes on along the minus strand of CM024618.1, from coordinate 20,355,436 downwards.
CTTAGACTCTTTGTCTCTAAAAGGTTTACACAATATAGCTTAGCGAAGGCAAATTTGTATAATCACAAAACACTCTTCAGCCTTAGGAATTATAAGCTTCAATTTTCGTGAATGCCAATTCTATCCCTTCAGCTTCAAGACCTCCTCTTATATTCCTCCTAGTCCAAGCTGACCGTTAGACATATCTTCAAAAGGATCATCCAGCCAATTTACTTGTTGGTCCTGTATCTAGTTGAGAAGACTTGATAACTTCAGGATCGTCAGGGTTAATGCTTTCCATAATTTATGCCGCCAATACAACAGTTCGAGTTTCGAAAAGTTGAGTGTTTGTAAATGGAAAGAATGTTTTGCCTCTAATAAGAAATTTCAGGAAGGTTGAATCTCCAATAGATATTAGGAAGAATTTCTTTTTGAAACTTCTTATGAAAATGACAAGGTAACCAACCAATCGCTACTAGTTGTTGCACGAGTATATTTGACTCCTTCCTAACCATTTCACACAATATATAAGGAATGAAGAATAAATTGCAATTTTATATCTAATTGATATCGTCTGATCCTATTCCACCAGACTTTCCACCTAAAAATACATTTTATCAGAAACAAATTCTTTAAGTTCTATCAATTATCAAAACTACTTAGGGAATGTTTTCTCAACAATTAGAGTGAAAAAAGATTACTAAAAAGCAATTTCAACAAAAACAACCCCTTTCAATTCTACTGAAACTTCCGCTAATTTATTTAGTAATCTAAATAAATTAGGATAGTTGAGTTTTAAGCTAGCATGGTACACTTCTTGAATGACTACAATGTCTCATCTCCACTAATTATTTGAAGATAAGCTTTAAACCACGATCAAATAGTAACACAAACAAGGAAAATTGTCCAAAAAATCCTAAACATATTATACTTTTGCCAATTTTGTCCTAAGCTTTTCAATTTTGTCAGTTGAGTCATAAACATTTTCACGTTTTGCCAATGTAGTCCATTCGTTCAATTTTGGTTAGAAATTGTTAATGTAAATGCCAACTGTCACACGTAGCATAGTTGGCGTTGATATAGACAAATTTTTTCAAAATTTTTAATATTTATAGATATTTTTATGTTTTCTTTCTTTCGTTTTTCTTTGCTGATCGTCGAGCCTTGGAGACAGCCGAAGACTAGCCAAAGGCAACGACCGGCAAGGGTCACCCTTGTTAGCCTTATGCGAGGGTTACCCTTAGCGGGATCTGGTGAGGGGTGACCTCGTTGACCTAGGGTGACCTCATTGACCTTAGGCGATGCTCGACCTCACCAGCTTTGGACAAGGCTTGACCTTAGTCGGATCTGGCGAGGGCAAGCCTTGTCAAGGCTAACAAGGTCACCCCTCACCAGATTTAGATGAGGTTCAACCTTACTTGAAGTTGGCAAGCTTGACACTCTCTAGTTTTCGGCGAGGTGACCTTGTTAGATCCTAGTTAGGGTGACCTCCCTTGAGGCTGGCGAGGGCAACCCTCATCGGTTGTTGCCTTTGGTTAATGGCTTGACAGTCGGTGGAGAAAAATAAAAAAAGAAAAGAAAATAAGAATGATAATAAAAATATAAAAATTAATAAAAAATCGAAAAAAAATAAAAAAAAATTGTGTACATCAATGTCGGCTATGCTCGTAGGATGTTTGGCGTATATATCAGTGATTTCCAATCAAAATTGATTGAATGGACTATATTATCAAAATATTTGACTCAATTAACAAAATTAAAAGGTTTATGATTGGATTGACTAAAATGCAATAAATATAAGACTTTTAAGACAATTTTCCCAACACAAACATATCACCTTTATCACTAACTAGCTTTCGAAATCCGTGCGAAACTATTTTGTTGTAGAAAAACGCCAATCAAAGATGCACCAATCGAAGAACAAGTAGAAAATGATGAAAGAAAATCAAAATCACACGAGATCCAAAATTTATGAGGAAAGCCCAAAACGGGAAAAACTACGAGGAGAGAGAGGTTTTACTATCTTCAACAAAGAGTACAGGAGTACAATCCAAAAAGCTCTAAAACCACTTGATAAGACACAAGATCTATCCAACAAGAAGATAGGAAAAAACAAAATAGGAAATTATATAGAAGTTAGGATTGAAGATCTGTTATTAAACACAATTCTTTTATAGTCTCCCTTAAAAAATCCCTAAACTAAAGGTGCATGGTTTAAAACACCCTTATTTCTTAATTTCGAAGTCAAAACTCAACAAATCTCCACATTGACTTCAAATCTTTAAAAGAGCATTATACCAAATACCACAAGATCTCACTTTGTCACCAACACAAGTGACCACACAAGGCCACCCCAAAACAGTGAAATCAAGCAATGCACACCTCCAAGCCTACATGAGTGTACTCAGTGTAGGAAACAAAGGATGAAATGCCACCAACTCCCCCTAAGCAACTCAAATGGTGAAAACACCAATTAAGTCCAAGCAATGCTTGAACTTGATCAAAGGAACTGCTTTGGTTAACATATCTATCGGATTATCTATCATAAATAATTTTTTCATCGTAACCATACCCTTAGCAATCTCATCACATACAAAGTGATACTGTATGTCAATATGTTTTGTCCTCTCATGATACATCGTGTTCTTGGTTAACTAGATAGTATTTTGGTCATTGTAAAAGATAGCGGAGGCTGCCTCCTACTCTACACTAAGTTTTGTAACTAAACGCTTCAATTAGAGAGCTTTCCTATACTGCTTTCGCCACTGCCATGTATTTTGCTTTGGTGGTAGACAAAGCAACCGTGTCCTGCAAAGTTGCTCTTCAACCAACTATGGAACCACCAAGCGTAAAAACATAACTTGTCAAAAATCTCCTTTTGTCAAGATTGCCTACATAGTTAGAATCAACGAAGCCATCAATCGAATGTCCTATATCACAACCTTTATTAAAAACTAAACCCACATCTAAGATATTTTGGATGTACCGAAAAATCTATTTCATAGCTTGCTAGTGGGCTTTACTCGAATGTGTCATGCACCTACTCATAACACTAAAAACCTATGAAATATTTGGACGAGTGTAAGCCATAACATACATGAGACTACCCACAACACTAGAATATGGAACTCGAGACATCTCATCTTCCTCTTCTTTAGTTTAGGCAACAAAGAAACCGAAAGCCTAAAATGGGATGCCAAAGAAGTACTTATATTTTTAGCATTCTTCATGCCAAAGCACTCAAGCATTTTCTCCATATACTTCTTCTGCGAGAGGTATAACTTCCCAACTTTTTTGTCTCTACTAATTTCCATACCTAAAGTTTTCTTGGCAACTCCATGATCTTCCATCTCAAATTTCTTGTTAAAGCGTCTCTTCAAATTTTGTATCTCTAATATGTTCTTCGCTACAATAAGCATGTCATCCATATATAATAATAAATAAATAATAGAACCATCATGTAATCTCTTATAGTATACACAATTGTCATGTGCACTTTGTGAGTAGCCATGACTCAATATAAAATTATCAAATCTCTCGTACCATTGCCATGGAGATTGCCTGAGACCATAAAAAAAAACGTGTTAAACTACAAACATGATCTTCTTTACCCTCAACAACAAATCCCTCGGGTTGAAACATATAAATTGTCTCCTCAAGCTCACCATGTAGAAAAGTGGGCTTAACATTAAGTTGCTTAAGTTCTAGATCATAAAGGACTACTAACGTGAGAACACATGAATGGAACTATGTTTCACAACTGGAGTGAACACTTCATTGAAGTTGATCCCTTCTGGGGGCTACGTATTGACTGGTTTCGTTCGTTGAGAACCTCCTCCGAATCCTCCAATAGTGGTTAGGATATTATTGCTTCGTTTATGTTAATTCACCTTTGTGATGAGGAAATATAGTTGTGTTATTAATGTTGAGCCTCTAGTGTATGACTAGGGGAGAACGCTATGTGTATCCTACTATTATTAGTGATTAGTGGAAGTTTTTGGACGAACTTTTGTTGGTGGCTTTGTCTTCTTGTCATTTTGCCTACTGGTTGTTGTCGGGGTCAAGTCGATTTTCGTTAGTTTAGTTTTGAGGGAAAAATTGATCCTAGATTGAGTTTGTCTATAGTGAATTGTTGCTCGATTCTCCCTAACAGTTTCGACCAAAAAAACAAAAAAAAAGAATTAGCAAGCTAAAAAAAATTGAAATAACCGCTATATATGTCCTTGTAAACCTTTCAAGCAGTTAAAACCTTGCAATTCCTCCTAATCTCGCCTTAGCTCCAAGGGAGAGTATCTGTCAATCCATTTTCATCATTGGCACCACAAACTTAGTAGGCCATACTCCGCCATTATTCACATTCTTCCTCATAATATTTGCCATAAAAGGACTATAGAAAGTGTACAATAAGAAGTCAATAGGCCTAAATTGTTCTTCAAATTAGTGTAGTACTTGTTGTCGAGCCTTATTTGTGTTGGTTCCCCCTCTTTTGCCTGGGTTCAAATTTTTTTTTCATGCTTTACCCTTTAAATTTGTTGAAAAACTTAAATGAAAAAAAAACTTATAAAAGTTCCAAATAAAAACTTTAATAATTCAATATTTACTAAATGGGCTTTGCTAGCATAATAATCTTTGGGCTATTTTGAGAATAATAGTTTGTTGTAAGTCACAAATTCTTGACGTAGTGGACCTCATAACAATTTATAATTATCTATTAATAATTTTTTATGATCCAAAACAGATTGTTATTCTCACAGTAGAATAAAAACTGTCACATAATCATTTCTTTTTAATAAAAGTTAACTTTCATGCAGTACAATTAAAGCCAAAACTAATAAAAGTCATTCAAAATTTGAATACACCCTATTATACTCATTGGTGATAAAAAAAAAAATATATAGTCCATGCTAAGCGGATGCTTATTTTGAGGAACTCAAATGAAAAAAACTTATAAAAATTTCAAATAAAAATTTATGTAGTTCGATGTTTAATAAAAGTTAAGTTTCATGCAATACAAGTAAAGCCAAACATCGTAGAAGTCATTGAAAATTTGAAATACAGCCTGTAAAACTCACTTGTGTTAAATAAAAGAAAAAAGTCCCTGCTTATCGGGATGATGCATAGAAAAGAGGGAAAATTTCAAATAAGGACCCAAAGTGTATTCATTTTCTCAAAAGAGGACCTGGAGTGAAGTCTGTCTCAAATAAGTGTTAGGGAAATCCCTTATGATGTTTTGAAGATGACAAAATAAATCAAAGGCTACTAATGTATTTGCTGGTTGAGTAATAGACTATGCAGATGATAGAACATGTAAAAGATATTATCAAAGTCTATTCTTGGAAGAACCAAAAGATAGACTCTATGCTGAAGCTGAACTTGAAGACAGACTCTATGCTGAAGAAGAATATGTTCAGACTCAGATTGTAAAGTCTATTGCACTCAAACTCAGATTGTAAAGTCTATGGCTCTTAGACTTTATATCCAGATTCGACATAATGTAACTCAAGCCTAATCATATAACGGCTAGTGATCTAGTTTGGATTCCACATCAAGATTGATTTAATTGACTCAATCTAATTGATTGACAATTGGATCTTGAAGACAAGATCTTTCTATACGAAGAAGCTTTACTTATGGAAACCGAGATTCTGTTTGTATGGGCGATCGGAATCAATTTGGGATTCTATCTTTGTCACTCAACGGCTACCAAATCTTCTAGATACAGAGTTGTCGAATGGGTAGATTGGAAGACGATTCTCTGAGATACTGTCCAACAGCTAGTTTGGAAGTGGAGAAGTATTTAAGGAGATGAAGGACCGATGAGCAAGTTAGAGACAGAGCGTAGAATTTATAATTCCAAAGTCTGAGCGACCTTCGATCATACACTTGTCTTTGGAGAGCTTAAACGTTTGTGATCGTAAGAGAAATACTAAAAGAGTGACTTAGTGAGATAGTGTGATCTACTAAGTGTTTGCACTCGAAGTTGTAATCTCTTATTGATTGCATAGTGGAATCCAACCAAGAATGCTGTTAGCGTGGGAGAGTGGACGTAGGCTTGGATTAAGCCGAACCACTATAAATCTTGTATTCTTATTCTCTTCCCTAACTCCTTTGTTTTACTCGAAGTTTATTTTATTCTGCATATATTTGCCAAGATTTATTTTAAACACCTATTCACCCCCCTCTAGGTGCTTATACTAGCTATCTCAATTGGTATCAAAGTCAAATGCTCGGTTTATAAAAGTGTTTTTTACTTTTGAGCTCAAGATCTTTTGTGGCTAGTATCTTGGCACCAGGACTTATGGAGGGACAAAGCAACACAAGGCCACCATATTTTAATGGAAATGAATATAACGTGTGGAAGAACAAAATGAAAGCATTTCTAAGATTCAGAGATCCCTTGCAATGGGATGTTGTGGAAAGAGGAATCAACCCCATTGCCGTGTCTACATCAAATAAGAATGTCAAAGACAAAGAAACCAAACTCCCCGCTCCTATGTCTCGGACGGAGATGTCCAAAAGAGAAGCTCTTGATGCAAAAGCAATTTATTCTTTATATTGCACTTTGTCTCCTGCTGAATATAATAAAATCTCTTTATGTGAAATAGCAAAAGAAGTTTGGGATAAATTTCATGTTATATATGAAGAGACTAATCGTGTAAAAGAGACAAAAGTAAACTTCTTGCTCGGCAAATATGAATCATTCAAGATGAAGCAAGGAGAGTCGATTGGAGATATGTTCAATCGTTTTACAGAAATTGTAAACGGTTTGACATATCAAGGTCATCTAATTTCTTCCCCAATCAAGGTCAACAAATTCTTGCAAGGTCTCTCAAAAGATTGGAACCATGTCAAGACCTCAATCCAGGAGACTCAAAGGATTATGCCACTCTCCGTTGATGAATTGATCGGCACTCTTCAACGATGAAGATTCCAAATGTAAGAAGTCCATTGCTTTAGTATCTAACGCTGTTTTTGATGAAACAGACTCACAAAATGACATGGACAATGAAGAATTTGCTTTTATGATCGAGAAATTCAAAAAGCTGAGTAGAAAAGGAAGGAAGTTTAGTGAAAGAAGACAATACAAGCAGAATTGCCAGAAAAGAATAATGAAAGAAGATGATGAGCAAGGAAATATATGCTTGACGGCACATTCAGAATTTGAGTCTGACTCAGACACAGACTTAGAATCAGAGTCTGACTCAGACATAGACTTAGAATCCGATGAGGAAATCGAGGTAAGTCATTCAAAAATTCCTCTCAAAGTTTCAAAGTATATAAATGAGTTTTGCTCAAATCTCAAATCTTCTCTTAAAAGGATTTTCGAACTTAAAAAGGAGAATTCTCGGCTTAGGCAATAGGATCTTTATCAAAAGAAAATTTTGAAATTTTGCAAAAAGATTTTCTACAAACAAAAGAAAGTCGAGATTTACTTGTTAAAGAAAATGATTCTTTAAAGAAAGAATTTTCAAATATTTCGACAAAATTTTCAAATGAATCAAAAATATTAGAGCATATCATTTCCATACAAGTTCCTTACTATAATAAGTCAGGACTTGGTTTCAATAAGGAAAATGATTCTCTAATTGATTTTCCTAAAGTCAAGGAGAGATTTAAACAAAGACCTCCAAAGACATTTTACAAAAATCATTTTCAAAAAGTGTTTGTAACACCTGTTGGTCAGAAATGTCCTCAAGTGTTCAAATTGTGGAGATTTGGAACACTTTGAGAAAGATTGTCCTAAAGTCTGGAGACCTATTAAGAAAAATTGGGTAAAACGGCATATTCTATTAACTCTCATGGACCCAAAAAAAAAAAAAAGGGTAACAAATAAAATGTGAGTTGTTTTTGCAGGATTTAAAGAAGAAAGAAGAAAGAGAATTTGGTAAGAAATGTATATATTTTTATTCTCAATTTGGTTTGAGTACTCAATTTAAAATTTCTCATTATATTTGATATTTGATATATCCTTGGTTGATTCAGATTTTATAATGATCATATTTTGTTTTATTGAAGAAAGAAACGTATGATTTGTTTGTGAATCGTAAGTTGAGATTTGACTTAATACGTGCGATTATTTGAGATAATTCAAATTATTTTGTCTAATTTTATACTATCAGATTTAATCATATTTTGCAAAGTGAAAATCTGTTTTACGTGATAATACATGATATTCTTAGATATTCAAAGATTTTATTCTCTCTGTTTTTATCGTGCTATGACTAAGTGAGAATTTATTTTTCAAAATATCATTGTGCATAATATTCTTTATTTGAATACTTTGTTATAATGAATTAAGAAAGAATATTTGTTTATGGAGATTTTATATTTTGCTCTAACATCATGGAAGGATCCAAATTGATGGATACCAAAAAGGAAATGAGTTGATTGCAGGAAATTCAATAAGGCAAGAATGATTACAAATCTATGCATATTTTGGAGCAATAAGAAAAGAATTTCAGGCGAAGATTGGTAATATTTTTTAATCAATGGTATATTTGAAACATATACTTGGGTAAGAGAATTTTTTTTTATCCCACCTTGCAAATTTCTACGTGCATTTATCATGATTTTGGATGATTGTTTATTATATTGTGAATATCTTTTGTTATAAATATAAGGTATTGCAATTTTGGCACGTGACAGAAATATCTATTTTCTTTTTGCAAAATGCATATATGAAATTTATGCTCAAGGAAATCTCTTTGATCTCGAAAGATATTATTGCATATTCATGAATATTCTTCCTATATTCTTAGAAGATATATTATATCTAGCAAGTTTGATCCGCAAATCAAAGGAAGATATTACGTGACATTTTTGCAAAGATGATTATTATCTACTATACAAGATTTTGCAGGTGGCAATATAATCTTTCATATGGATTTTGGAAAGCTCGATCTGAAAATTATGAATATTTCATACTATCTTTTGGAAGGTCGAAAATTCCCTTCCTTTTGCAAAATTTTTGCTTATTGAGGAAATCCCTTATGTGTTGTACAAAAGGTTGAGTAGTTCTGAGTTTTAATAATTGATAATTTCATATATGCTATTCAATTATTTATTTGAAGAAAGGGCATTATATATTATGTGGATATCATTACAGCTTATTTGTGGAAAAAATTTGTTAAGTTTATGCAGGCTGAATTCGAGATGAGCTTGGTTAAAGAAAATAAATTTTTGCCTTGAATTTTAAAATGCAAGTGATCGTTGCGGATATTGTTGCTACAAAGGAAATACTGGAAAACTATTCTGTTCAACGTGCACAAGCAACAATTATTTCTATTCGCAAATATTGTCATGATGATAGGGGGAGAAAATAAATCCAAGAAAAAGGAAAGAATCGTGATCATCTCAAAAAGGCAACAAATTGAGGGGTAGCTTTGATCAATTATGGAAAAATATTTTTGGATTGATCGTGATCTTATTATGAATGGAAGGAAATGTAAATGTGTCAGAATTTGTTCTAAAAAATCCGATTAGTGCATCTTTTATTATCTTTTGTCATTAGCAAATTTCTTATTAATATTATCATTTTATTATGACAAAAAAGGTACGTGAATTTTATGATGCATCCGTGATTTTTATTGAATGTTTGCTGATATATATGATCGAAGTAAGCTATATTGCATATCTTTAATATTTGATTTACTTTATAAAAGTTGATTTTTGGAAATTGTGATTCATGCAAGATATTTGTTATCATTCTCTACGTAATACTTTTTCCATTATTATCGCTTTTTGATTATGACAAAAAGGGGGAGAAGATATGAATATACATATGTGTTGATTGGTTGATATTATCTATGGCATAATATTGAGCTGCGATTATTTTTCTATATATTGTTATGCTCAATTTATTTGCTATCTTATGATATTCTTTGATTTAAATTAATATTTTTAAAAGCATGTTTACAAATCTACATATTCAGAGATTGTTTTGTCGTCATTAAAAAGTGGGAGATTGTTAGGGAAATCCCTTATGATATTTTGAAGATGACAAAATAAATCAAAGGCTACTAATGTATTTGCTGGTTGAGTAATATACTATGCATATGATAGAACGTGTAAAAAAATATTATCAAAGTCTATTCTTGGAAGAACTAGAAGATAGACTTTATGCTGAAGCTGAACTTGAAGACAGACTCTATGCTGAAGCAGAATATGTTCGACTCGATCAGTAAAGTCTATTGCACTCGAGGCAGATCATTGTAAAGTCTATGGCTCTCAGACTTTACATCCAAATTCGACAGAATGTAACTCAAGCCCAATCATATAACGGCTAGTGATCTGGTTTGGATTCCACATCAAGATTGATTTAATTGACTCAATCTAATTGATTGACAATTGGATCTTGAAGACAAGATCTTTTTATACGAAGAAGCTTTACTTATGGAAACCAAGATTCTGTTTGTATGGGCGATCGAAATCAATTTGGTATTTTATTTTGTCACTCAACGGCTACCAAATCTTCTAGATACAGAGCTGTCCAATGGGTAGATTGGAAGACGATTCTCTGAGATACTATCCAACGGCTAGTGTGGAAGTGGAGAAGTATTTAAAGAGATGAAGGACTGATGAGCAAGTAAGAGACGGAGCGTAGAATTTATAATTTCAAAGTCTGAGCGACCTTCGATCATACACTTGTCTTTGGAGAGCTTAAACGATTGTGATCGTAAGAGAAATACTAAAAGAGTGACTTAGTGAGATAGTGTGATCTACGAAGTGTTTACACTCGAAGTTGTAATATCTTATTGATTGCATAGTGGAATCCAGCCAAGAAGCCTGTTAGCGTGGGAGAGGGGACGTAGGCTTGGATTAAGCCGAACCACTATAAATCTTGTATTCTTATTCTCTTCCCTAACTCCTTTGTTTTACTCGAAGTTTATTTTATTCTGCATATATTTGCCAAGATTTATTTTAAACTCCTATTTACCCCCTCTAGGTGCTTATACTAGCTATCTCAATAAGGACCCATAGTGGTCATTTAATCTCAAAGAAGAACCTCACTCGCCGGCTAGTGAACAGATGCATTTCCGATTCATATTCCGGTGGCTTGATCAAGGGTTTTTTTGTCCATTTTTTTTTTAAAAATTTGGTTGTCTTATTAATTTTTTTTTTTTTTTTTATATATTTTATTTTGGGTCAATGGTTGCACTGTATCTTCTTCGTCCCCTGTTCGTCTTCTTCTCAATACGATCGAACTTGAGAAGGGCCGGCAAGCGCCGGTTGTTGGTGAGGGCCGGCGAGGGCATGGCCTCAGCGGCGGCTGGCGCTCGCAAAGATTGGCAGGATTTCCCCGCTACCATAGCTAATGACATGGAAGTCCGCCTTCATTTCTGATCACAAGGTCCAGCATCATGACCCTGCCAAGAGCTACTGCTGTCTTTTCTGTAGCTTCCCGAGACTCAAATGCAGCTGAACTTTCCATTAACGGAGAACCATGTACATAACTGTTCAAAACAAACATCTACATCAATTTAAGGGGAAAAAATTTAATGCTGGAGGCATTTCGGAGAAATTTCATGTTATCTCATGCTCTCTCTTATGGCCATGGAAGGATCAAAGAAGCACATTGTGCAACTGCTGTGGTATGATGGAGACCATAATCTGGTGTGATAAGATAATGAAGAACCAAAACAACTGAGACTCATATGATAAAACAGAAACTCAATCTACCAAAACATCAAATATTGTGAGAAAAGCCAATCAAAGAATATTCCATGGAACAGCACGGAGGAACCTGATTAAAGATTCAAATTCAGTGTAAGGCACACCTCATTAGAAGAAGGCATCGACCGAGCTCAAGAGCTTCCAAGAGTTCTGCACATGTCACTTCACCAATATCATCTCCCTCTGAAATTGCTATCATTTTTGCTTGCTCTGTAGCTTCCTTTATTTGAAGCCATTCGGGGCTAGAATTATGAATGACTCTAGCCTGCAATACTACAACATGTTAAAATTTTGGCAAGAACAAAGGTTGTAACAAATAAAGCTGCCTAGATTGGAAGAGATGGTATCATTACCTAGGGAGTATGTTTTATCCTACAAAACAACTTGAGGAGTTTGGATGCCCAACCACTTCGCAAATTCATAGCCTAGGCATTCAGATTGCGTGGCCATCCTAGATGATGATATCTTTATAACAACAACAGCTTCCTTGCCTAAAGAAGACAACTCCCCCCCGAATTGACAGTCACCTGCCGCAACAAGTGTTAACTTTTGAGAATAACATACAATAGAGCAAGGTAGCAGGTTAATTTTTACAAAGAGAAAAGAAGGAACCGTTCATTGTGAAAAAGCTCAAACAACTTCTCCTTAACACTGTTGGAGAAATCTTTCTGGAATATTTTGAAGCTGACAAAACGTTTCCATCAGTCTAGTCTGAAGATTTGCAAACTCTGCTATTTAAAGTCTGAAGACCTCCGGACTGCCAGACTCAAGACTTAAAGTCTATTCTCATTGACAGTTTATAATCTGTTGAAGTAAGGCTATCCAGAACTGAGTGTTTCATTAAGGATTTGACCTTATCAACTGGAGAAGATTTCTTGGCTGGATATGACATAACGGATTCCTTTATTCGAATCAAGATTGATTAAGGATCCGATGATTGGCGAAATATACTTGGAAGGTTCTACTTATGGAAACCGAGATCCTGATAGTATGGGCGAGCATGATTGATGGGCTATCGACATATTCCTTAAATAGCTTGAATGATCTTCTTAATTGATTATATCCAACGAAAATGTTGGAAGAATTCCTTTGGTAAGTGCCGACGGGTATGATGGCATAAATGAGTATATAAGGAAGACGTTCCGGTTGTTCGAGTGGGTGCACGATAGAAGAATTCCAAAGTCTGAAGCTCCTTGTTCTTAGTCAATTCATTTACTGAGCGAAATCTTGTACGCAAAAGAGAGTCTATATTTTGAGATACCTTAAGGAAGTGCGATAGAGTATCTAAACTGTGGAATCAAGGGAAAAGCATTGCTGTAACATCTCTTTTGTTCATAGTGGAATCCAGCCGGTGGGCTGTCAGTGTGGAAGAGTGGACATAGGCTTGGAATAAGCCGAACCACTATAAACCTTGTGTTCAATTTTCTTTTCCCTACTCTCTGCTTTACTTTGATCATAATTCGTTTTGTTAACTAAATGAGAACTTCCTTTCTATTGTCTGTTTAGTATTGCTCTCTTATCTTGAGAAATTATTTTTATACTTATTCACCCCCCTCTAGGTGCTTATACTAGCTATATCAAACACAAATAAATTTCACAGTTCAGCCTTGCTTATCATCGATTGGATTGACTAGTGGATTTATTTAAAACAAAGCCAGAAAGAAGGCATGGATGCATGCATAATTCATCATGTAAGAAACAAACAGAGGAACTCTGTAGTTCCACTAATGTATCCCATGGATGCAATTCACATATCCCTTAAAAGGGCACTCCAATGTGAAAGGTTTATGAAGAAAGACATGACTGTGTCTTGGAAATTGGTAGAAGAGCGCTGAAGATAGTAAGTTGAAATTCTACCATTGGAAAACATTGCTCATAGAGAGCAACATGGCTTGTACTTATCATGTGCTTTAGATAGTAACCACTCAAAGTGAGAAGTGCAGATGATCCTTAATCTAATCACCAACCATCTGTCCTTTGGAAATTTATAATGGATCCTTACTGTGAAATTAACCACAGACCATGTGAAAAACTGTCCATTTTTATTTATTCCAACCATCTCATCCTGAAGACATTACACAATTCCATGATCACCAAAAGTTGCATTCTTCATAAGTGATTATTGCCACGAAACAACTTCCATAGCATGGTAGAACCATTCTCAACAAGTCATCTCTTTCAAACCCAAAAATCAAGTAACTCATGCATTTAGTTTAAATGTGGGCAAGTCTTCGTAATCATCCTGTCATGAGTACGATACTGATATTGCAACTAAATAACATCCAATGTACCGAATGCAACATCCCTCGCCGGTCTGGGCGAGGGCTCACCCATCAAGTCCGTCCAATGGCAGCGATCAGCCTCTTCCTCCCCATGCTTGGCGCTCTCCCCAACGCCATGCTCATCTTCACTCCGTTTTCTCTCTTCTGATTAAAATCTCATTTTCGTATGCCCTCACATTTCTCTCAAAAAATTTCATCTCTCCTTCGTTAGCCTAATTCGGAGGATGTTAGAAGAACGTCCACGACAGAACACAACTCAAAATTTTTGCTTATGTTAGCTGTAATTCCTTCCTCTTGATGACGCTCGACGGAGACGATATCGATCGAGCTTAGCTAGTCATAGTTTAGGTGATAGTAGAATCCCTGCGAGGGGCGACCTTCCCCACCTCCACCCGCGGTTAGATGAACTGGCCACTGATAAGGGCCGGCGAGTGCCGCGAGGCCACCCTCACAAGATTTGGCAAGGGTTGGCCTACAAGCCCTTGCCCACTATCGGCGATGGGCGTCCAGGCCTCGCCAGCCCTCACCAACGGCCGTTGCTCGCCGGCCCTTCCCAAGTTCGATGGTCTTGAGAAGAAGACGAAAGTGGGATGAAGAAGATAATAAACAATGCAACCATTGACCAAAAAAAAAACAAGACAACCAAAATTTTTTAAAAGAAATGGACAAAAATACCCATGATCGTGTCACTGGAATATGAATCGGAAATGCATTTGTTCACCAAAGGCAAGTGATGTCCTTCTTTGAGACTAAATGACCATTTTGGATCCTTATTTGAGACAAACTTCATTTCAGATCATCTTTTGAGAAAAGGAAGGCACTTTAGGTCCTTATTTGAGATTTTCCCTAGAAAATATGAAAAGAGCAATTAGTTGTTAGAGCATGAAATGGGCAAGCAATCAAGGTGATGAACGAGAACATGACACGAAGAAAGAGGTTCTCATAGTTTTTATTTCCAAGAATGAACCGCAGGACGGAAGGTTTCGACAAAAATGGGCACAATATACTGGAAAATCGAGAGGCGGGGGGGGAGAGGAGAGAGAGTTTATCGAGATCACTAGAGAGCGAGAGCTGGAAAGCAGATGACAATGAGATAGAGATAGAGAGAAGAAACCAAGTGATGGGGATGGAAAGAAAGATGAAATGCTCGACGTCGCATTTACATATAGGCACTGGAATGAGACAACTCGCGTTCCCCTTAATAAAATATCAAACGTTGGCGCTGATTGATTCGAATAAGAAGCCGCGTCGTGAAGCTGTGCTCGTTCAAGCATGAAAAGAAGAAGAGATGAAGAAGGAGCGTGAGTTTTGGACTTTGAACAGTTCTTCGTGCATGGAGATTTTCAAGAAAAGGAACGACCCATTTGCACTCTACCTTCAAAGATGTCAACTTCGTGACGTGGGCAAGGATTTGTAGAGACGTCATCACCTTCTCGGCAGTATTCTATTTCTAATTTCTTTTCTGGGAGAGTAGTACTTCTATATGTATCTTGGTCAAGCATGTTGGCTTCAGTTCTTACCTAATCCTTTTGGAACTCGCACCGCACCATGTGGTGTTTATAAAATTAAAATCTAATCATTACAAGGTGATCATGTACATACACGGCTGTACACTGATAATTGCTGCTCATTATTTAAAGGAAAAATATCAAATAGGGACCTAAAATGCCCTTTTTTCTTAAAAGAGGATATGAAGTGGAGTCTGATTCAAATAAAAACCCTTTGATCATTTATTCTCAAAGACTGACTTCGCTCACCGACCGATGAACAGATGCATCTTCGATACATATTTCGGTGGCTTGATCAGGGTATTTTCGTCCAAAAAGATTCTTTTTTCATTTTTGGTTGTCCTGTTTTTTTTTTTTTGGTCAATGGTTGTTCTGTTTATCATCTTTTTCTTGCCTAGATCAAGAACACCAGACTTAGGGAAAGGTCGACAAGCGCCGACCACTGGTAAGGGTCGGCAAGGGCTTGATGCCCATTGCTGGCAGCGGCCAAGGGTCGTTGCGCCCCTGCTGGCCACAAGCAAGGGCTTGCAAGCCGACCCTAGCTTGGGGCTAGGGCAGGCTCAATGCCCATCGCCTACAGTAGGCAAGGGCCACCAAGCCCTTGCTGGTCTTGGGTGAGGGCTTATAGGCTAACCCTCGCCACATATGGCGAGGGTGGCCTTGGCCGCGACCGGCGAGGGCCATCCAAATCAAGGCCCTATAGGGAGGTGCTCAAGGGTAAATGGGTAGCCGAAGAAGCCGTAAATCTAGGAGCGATCATGGGAAGAATGGACGAAGAAGGCGGCATGGGCATCCCAGTCATAATCTTGGCAGAAGACGAGATTATCGGTGGAGCTGCGGGCGGAGGTGGGGGAGGTCCCCCCTCACGGCCATTGGCAAGGCCCTATAAGCCCTTGCTCGCAGCCAGCAAGGGCTTGATGGCCCTCTCCAGCTGTGGTTGAGGCCACCCTTGCTAGATTTGGCGAGGGTCGGCCTGCAAGTCCTCCCCCGTGGCCAGCGAAGGCTCGACTACCCTTGCTCCTGTTGGCGATGGGCATCTAGTCCTTACTAGCCTAAGGCAAGGCCAACCCTCATCGACCCTTACTAGCGATCGACACTCACCGGCCCTTCTCAAGTCCCGTGTTCTTGATATGGGCAAGAAGAAGACGAACAAGGGATGAAGAAGATGATGAATAACACACCATTGACCAAAAAAAAGAACGGGACAATCGAAAATGAAAAAAGAATTTTTTTGGACAAAAATATACCTGATCAGGCCATCGAAAGATGCATCTATTCACCGGCCAGTGATTGAGGTCATTCTTTGAGATAAATGACCACTATCGGTCCTTATTTGAGACAAACTCCACTTCATGTCATCTTTTGAGAAAATGGTGCACTTTGGGTCCCTATTTGAGATTTTCCCTTATTTAGTGGAAATTCACTTTTGTGCCACAATTATTACAATGCAAATATCTTGCGATTTAGGTATTTATAATAGATCATGGAAATTTGAATGATATCCATCAATTTGTATACGAATTGAAACATCATCAAATCTCAATGTTCTTCGAAGGTGTTGTCGAATTTAAGAGACATTTCAAAGGATGTTGATTTTATTTACGAGGTAAGAGATCATGAAACGTGATGGGATTATTTTTAGGAGTAAGCATGGTTCGGGTGCGCGGTTCCACCCTAGAACTGGGAACTGCGCACTAATGATTGATTTTGAAAAACTGAAACTAGAAATTGCCTGGTTCCATGGAACCATTGAGAACCGGTCTGGTTCCTGAGTGCGTCCATAGAACTAGTCCCATTAGACTTCACGTACTCAATGTAATGCTTTTTGGCAAGCTAAAGTAAAGCAAAAAATAAAAAAACTTCCCTACTCTTAATTGCAAAATTAGTAAAAAGATTGGACTCTTATTAAAAGTTGAGAGCTAATGCTATGAGTCAATGGGCATTGAGCTTGAGAGTTGATATTGTGAGAGATAAAGAGATAAATCATACAAGATGAGAGTAAGACAAGACGAACACTCAGTTGATGGGCGTTAAGTTTCAAATTAGGCATTTTAGGGTTTTCATTTTTCTTAAATTTTTTTTGTCTGAAATTTTTCTTAAAAATTAAATATATATTTATATATTAAAGATATAGTTCCAAAGTGGGTGGGTGAACAGTTTCATACCTAGTATTGAGAATCGAACCAATATCCTTTGGTTCAATTTATTGGAATCGAGAATCGGACTGGTCTCCTTGAGAATTACCGACTTCGATCCAATCCGATTTGGTCCGATTTGGGTAATCCGAGCAATTTCTGATTCTTTTGCACACTCCTAATTATTTGCATCGTAAATTAGAGTGAGAGAAGATTACTACATGGTAAATTCAATAAAAACAACACCTTTCAATCTTACCCGAAACATATGCTAATTAATTCAATAATATAACTTTGACCCAAAAATTTAGTAATCTAAAATAAGGTGAGATAATTGAGTTTCGAGATGGCATGGCACACTTTTTGAATGACTACAATGTCTTATCTCCACTAATCACTTGGAGATAAGCTTCAATCTACCACCTAAAAGTAATACAACATCTTAGCTTTATCACTTACTATTTTTTTTAAATAGAAAATCCAGAATATCAACAGTAACAATAGTAATAGAAATACTATTTTCTATTCTGGTTAAGGGAAGAAAGGTGGTGAAAGAAACTGTTCTTCAACAACCAAATGGATCACGTAACACACATCCTGCAACTTGAGAAAGCTAATTTGGAAACATACATCTTAACAATGTGATTTATTGATAATTTATCAACACTTAAATGAAGTTGCTATTGTTATACTAAGTTATTAATGTTTATTTGCATAACTTATCGATGTCTCAAGTTTACTAAGGGTGCGTTTGTCTTTATAAATATGATCTCCACGAAATGGGTTTCCAAAATCGGGAAAAGTATTGGTACTACAGAAATTCGTACGTTGGATTTAAGAGATGTACTGATTGTGTTAGGAATCGAGAAAAGTACTAACAATATTCTAAATCTATTGCATTGGTACTAATTTAGTACTAATTTTTTTTAATTGGATAATTTTTTTTGGTCGAATTTAATTGGACAATTTAGTTATAAATTTTTTTCACATTTTGTCAATTGAATCCATTTTGTCAATGTAGGATGGAAATTGCTAACATGGATATTGACCATCCTACATGCCACGTAGAATCATCAATATGCGGCACGACTGATGCTAATGTAAATATTCTTTTTTCCTTTCTTTTTTTTCTTTCCCTTTTCTTTTTGCGGATGGCTGAGACACATGCCATGGCCAGCAAGGGCCACCCTCGTCGTGCATTGCTTGGGCGAGGGTTGGCCTCACCTATGTCGGTAATGGTGACCCTTGCTCAAAAGAGGACCATGGCTAGTGCCGGCTATCAATAGACCGAGAAAGGAAAGAAAAGGAAAGGTAAAAAAGAAAAAAATATACCAATTTTTTTATTAAAAAAATGTTGACATCAGTGTCAGTTATATCGTGTATAATGGCCAACATCCACGATAACACTTTCCTATCTAAATTGATTAGATGGACTCTTTTGGCAAAACATGAAAAATGTCTATGATTGAACTGATCCAATAGAAATGTTTATAATATTTTTTTTCAAATCGAAAAAATGTTTAAGATTAAATTAGTTCCATTGTAATAATTTTCGGATTTTTTTTGTACTTTTTCCATTATAAAGCTACTGACACAAAAATTAAATCAAAATAAAGGAATGATTACAACAGTAGAATTTGTCCATTCTATTAGGTAAATACACACTTGTTTTGGGTCCAAAGATAAATAAGCACTCGAAGTTCATGAAAAAAGAAGAAAATAAATTGCACACCTATTTTTTGTGTCAGAAAATGAATTACACACTTGAAGTAGCAATGAATGAATGAAACAATGTACAAAATAAATTGAAATGAAAGCATATATATATGTTCTAATAGTTCACAACTCTGCAATTCCTCCTAATCTCGCCCTGGCTCCCGGTGAGAACATCGACTGATCCCATCTTCACCATTGCAGCTGCAAATTTGTTAGCCCATGCTCCGCCATGATTAGCGTTCCTCCTCACAATATGTGCCGTCGAAGGGCTATTAAAAAGCGTTTGATCTGAAGTCAATACGCCTCGGTGTTTCTTTAAATTAGTGTAGTACTTGTTGTCGAGCCTGTTGGGAGTGACAAAGTCCAATGGGACCGTCGGGTCGCTGGTGCCGCCATTGTTCGGACACTTCGCTTTCAGTTCACAGGCCAACTTGGGTTCCATTGAAGGGTCCTGCTTGTGAGTGGCGTTGAAGGAGTACAAGCGGTTCGAGAAGGAGGAACAGTGTGAAAGCACATAATTAGCAAGTGCGATCAAAAGAGATTCATAAATGTAGGTTGGATTTAAGTAAATTATGAACCCATTAAACACATATACTAAATCTATTTATGATCCATTTACCAAATATAACTAACTCATATGATAATCTAACCTATCAAGTATGGGTTAAGAAACTGGCCATTTGATGAAAACATGGAGCAAATCCAATGGTCGTGGATAGGGAATGAGCATGAGGACACGGTTAGCCCTTCACACGATGGAATTAATATCTTGGTCGTGCTAATCGTTATATACTTCTTTGTGTTGTTGCCCTCCTTTCGCTTGGGTTTAAAAAATATTTTCAGGTTTTGCCCTTCAAAAGTTCTTAGGAAATCAAATGAAAATAACTTATAGAAGTTCCAAAAAAAGTTTCAGTAATTACCCAAAAAAAAAAAAGTTTCAGTAGTTATATGTTTAATAAAAGTTAAGTTCCATGCGGTACAAGTGAAGCCAAAAATCGTTAAGGTCATTGAAAATTTGAAATACATTCTATAAAACTTACTCGTGATAAAAAGAAAAAGAAAAAGAAAAAAAAAGAAGAAAAAAAAAGTCCATGCCTATTGGGATGATACATGGAAAAAATGAAAAAGAGCAATTAGTTGTTAGACCAAGAAATGAGCAAGCAATCATAGCGAAAGATCATGTCAAGACAACAGCTAGCTAACATAGGATTACTTAAAACCTGCAAATATCCCTATGTACTTCCTCAAGAATTCTTAAACCAAATCAATGTAATTAAATCAGATGAATACACACTTGAAGTTGAGGACAAAAAAAAAATGATAATACACACTTGAAGCAACAATGAAAGAAATGAAACAATGTCGGATGAAAAATCAAAGTTAAACCTAATGGTCCATATCTAGTTCACCACCATGCATTTCCTCCTAATCTCACCCTCGTTCCCGGTGAGGACGTCCATCGATCCCATCTTCACCATTGCCGCTGCGAACTTGTTAGCCCATGCTCCGCCATTATTTGCATTGCTCCTCACGATATTCGCTGTCGAAGGGCTGTTAGAAAGAGTCTGATCGGAAGTCAATAGGCCTCGGTGGTTCTTCAAATTAGTGTAGTACTTGTTGTCTAGCCTGTTCGGCGTGACCAAGTCCAATGGCACAGTGGGATCGCTAGCGCCTCCATTGTTCGGACACTTAGATTTCAGTTGACTAGCCAACTTGGTGTCCATTGAAGGGTCTTGGGTGTGAGTGGCATTGAAGGAGTACAAGCGGTCCGAGAAGGAGGAGCAATGCGAGACTCCAATGGAATGTGCACCGGATAGCGTCACCATCTCGTCCAGAGAGGCCTTTTCTCGCAAAATTAGCTTCTAATTGTTGCGCATTGAAGAAGAAAGGAGGAAGATCCTGGGAGGGCTCGTCTTTGAGTGAGACCAGCCCATCGCGGCGACCCGCTGGGACTGCGTAGTTGATGCTGCCGAGTTTGTAGGCACTGTCGCGTGCTGCGAATGCAAGAATGTCAGCGCATGAGACCTTCTGCGGGCATAGAGACTCTAGCTCAGCCTTCGCCTCATCGATGACTTCAAAACCTCGCAAGCTCGGGTTGTTCGCGGGATGTTCCTTCTCTGATGGGTTGCCTCGGGTCGAATCCAGCAAGATCGAAGCATCGCAACCCTATTATTGGATCAAAGAGCAGCCAATTAATTATCAGGATAGCTGAAGTGCATCAGTATAGGAAACATAATTATTTTGTGGCCGTCAAGTTAGACTAAACTTAAACGTCCTGGATTCGTGATAGAATGTGAAATTTACTCCGCACACACATCTCATCAATATCTTTTGTACTAACGACAAATAGGCATACGCTTTTTGCTAGAAATGGTTTTCCTCGAGTTACTATTTTCCGAAAAACGAGATTATTGTTAAGAACAAAAGACAACAGCTTATTCAACAGCAAAAATCAAGAACAGAAGCCAGAAGCACAAATGAGGAAAAAGCTGATTATATGAATGATGCCGAGAAGTTTACAGAAAGGAGAAGAACTACTGTTAAAAATAAAGAAAGGAAGGAAGAAGGATGACAATACAGATTGATATAATGCGTGAAGAAAAGCTGCGAAGTCAAAAATCATTACTCTGCTCATACACTCTGTTTTTCCTTTACTCTGTTTTTTCCCTCTTTTGACCGGTATTCGGATACCTCTCTGCAGTTAGTTAGTTAATCTCTTTCTCAACAGTTTAATTGTAAAACTGTTCTCATTGAGGGAACTATAAGTAGAAACCTCTCATATTGTAATTAGTTAAGAAGGGAATAATAGAAGAAATACATTCATCAAATTTCTCTTTCTCTCTCTCGTTCTTCTCCCATTTCTCTCTCAGTTCATGAACTTCTTCATGGTATCAGAGCTGATCATCCTGAAGAAATCATCTCAATGCTGCATAAAAATGGCCGAATCTACAGCAGATTGAAGTCAGGAATCTAAGTCTCATTGATCTGTGAGTTGATATCCTATCATTAGAAGTTGATTTGCTGCATCATACTGCAAAAACCAGTAGAGTCTGTATTTGAAACAAGTGGTGTTCAAAGATTTGGAAAAGTAGTATGGCAGCAAGAAGCTTGAGATATCCATTTCCCATTCATGTCAATATCTCAAACTTTGTTACCATAAAATTAGCCGAGGATAACTTCCTCCTATGGCAAGCACAGTTTCACAGGTTTCTAAGAAGCCAAGATTTGTTTGGTTTCGTTAATGGAGAAACTCCACAGCCTGCTAAAATTCTGCAGGTTGAAGAAGGTGATCAAACAGTTGAGATCCCTAACCCTGACTATAATGACTGGATTAAGACAGATCAACTCGTTTCTTCCTGGATTAGTGGTGCTGTTTCCGAAGACATACTTAGTCTAATAATAGGCTTAAACACAGCCTATGAACTTTGGCAGGCCTTGCTTAATCGGTTTACCCAAAAATCTGTGGCAAAGGAGTTTGAATTAAGAGGAAAGTTGCAGGCTTGTCAGAAACGTGATAGAGCTTTATCAACATATCTCAGGGAGTACAAAACAATATGTGATCAATTAAATGCAATAGGTAAACCAGTGGATGAAATAACAAAACTGTTTGGAATTTTGGAAGGCTTGGGGTCCGAATATGAGAGCTTCAAAACAACAATTTATTGTTTAAAGCCTCAACCAGAATATGATGAAGTGATTTCTCATTTAGAAAGATTTGAAACAAGGCTGCAAAGCTATTCCTCAAGTCAGTTCAGTCCAAATCTAGCCTATTATGGCCAAAGAAAGACAGAAGCTATACACAAAGAAGAGTTTAATAGAAATTTTGTACAGCAAAATAACAATCTTGGAAATTCAAGGGGATATAGTCGTGGTGGAAGAAGTTTTGGAAGAGGAAGGCCATTCAATAACAGATACAAAAATTTTGGATACCCTGGAAGGAATATGAATTACAGAACTAATAACTCGAGCTATGAACAGGGGAGTCAACAGCTTAACCAGGTTAATACTCCCTCTACTTTGAGTTCTGGTCAGGGATTCAGACCATATAATGGTTCAGCTCAGAGGTATACAGAGACCAAGACCTATCCATCCTCAAATTTAACTCTCCATAAAGAAGTACAGATGGAGAAAACAACAAAGCAAACACTCCGAGTGCCAAATTTGCAGGAGACCAGGTCATGATGCATTGCATTGTTGGTATCGATTTGATAATTCTTACCAAGCAGAAGACATACCAACAGCTTTATCAGCACTCCATATTGAAGAAACAAATGGAAATGAGTGGTACCCTGATACTGGAGCAACTGCTCATATTACCGCGAATGCTGGTATTCTTCAAAACCTTTCTAAGAATGCTGGTACTGATACCGTTATGATTGGCAATGGTTCATGTTTACCTGTGAAATATATTGGGAATACAATGCTCGATCGCTACTACTATCTTACCTCTAAAAGATGTGCTAATTGTTCCAAAGCAATTAAGAAAAACCTCCTTTCGGTCTCTAGACTAACCGATGACTATCCTGTTCTTTTGTCTTTGACAAACTGGGTGTACATAAAGGACAACATCACCAACATAACCGAGATGCTAGGAAAGAAGGAGAAAGGACTTTCTGAGTTGATCCTTATGCTGCAGAGGTATTTTTCACTCAAAGACAAAGGATTACGGGGAGAAAATGTGTGGCATCAACGGCTAGCTCATACAAATCAGAATGTTCTCAAGCATTTGAAGAATCAAAAGTTAATTCAATGTCATACGTAACCACAATTTATATGTAGAAGTTGTCGGCTTGCTAAGAGTATCTTGCTCTACCTTTCCCTCTGTCGAGTTCTATAGCTACTAAACCTTTAGAGCAAATCCATTGTGATATCTGGGGACCCTCTCCAGTCAACTCTTGTCAGAATTTCAAATACTATGTCATCTTTGTTGACAGCTTCTCTCGGTTCAGCTGGTTGTATCCATTGAAGCTAAGATCAGACTTCTATGATATCTTTCTTATGTTTCAGAGATCAGTAGAAAACCAACACAACTGTAAAATCAAGAGATTTCAATGTGATGGTGGAGGAGAGTTTGTCAATAACAAGTTCAAAGCTCATCTACAGAGTTGTGGCATCCAACAACATATTTCTTGTCCATATACACCTGGACAGAATGGAATACCTAAAAGAAAACATCGACATATAGTTGAGCTTGGTCTGGCTATGTTATATCATGCAAAACTCCCATTAAAATTTTGGGTTGATGCATTTATGACAGCAAATTATATTGTCAATATACTTCCTACTCCAAAATTAAAAATGCAATCTCCCTTTACCAAGCTATATCAAAGCATAAGCCAAGATATGATCATCTCGAGTGTTCGGGTGTGCCTCGCTACCCCCGCCTTCGATCTTATGCACAACACAAGATGGATCCTCGATCCCTTACCCGTGTTTTCCTCGGATACGTGCTCATCATAAAGGATATCGATGTCTTGTTCCTACCACTGGTCATGTGTATATCAGTCGACATGTAACCTTTGATGAGACATTCTTTCCTTTCTCTAAGAAGTTAGCAACACACTCTTCAACTTACACACAACTATATAAACTATGGACAGAAGAAGAGAGATTCTTACAATCTCCAAGTACTGAGCCTGTTAGCACTTCATCAACTCATCAAACAAGGTATGTTCAGAACTCTCCAGCTGAACAAGTTCTTACAGAACACACAGGCCCTATTCTTGCACCTGTATCACCTGTTGATCAAGTCCCATCTACTACACAACATATCTCGCCACAAGTAAACATATCTGGAACTACAACAGCAACAACAACAGAACCAGCTATTGACCAAAGTGTTCCAAATATTCAAACACAGCCTATCCATTCTATGCAAGGTACACAACCTACTCATCACATGCAAACCAGATCTAAATCTGGTATAGTCAAAGTTAACCCTCGATATGCATGTCTTGCTCAATATCAAGTTCCTCCAGAACCAAAATCAATAAAATCTGCTCTAGCAGATCCAGGTTGGTATCAGGCAATGCAAGAAGAAATGAATGCCTTACATCATAATCAAACTTGGTTATTGGTTCCCGTACTAATAACATGAATGTTATTGGCTGCAAATGGGTCTTCAAGACCAAACTTACTTCTACCGCGAGTCTAGATCGGTTGAAGGCTCGTCTAGTAGCCAAGGGATTTCATCAGGAAGAGGGAATCGACTTCACAGAAACCTTTAGTCCTGTGATAAAACATTCAACTGTTAGACTCATTCTATCTGTAGCATTGGTAAAACACTGGCCTATACATCAACTTGATGTCAAGAATGCCTTCTTGCATGGCACCTTAAATGAAACCGTGCACATGGAGCAACCCCCTGGTTTTGTTCATCCACAATATCCTCAATATGTATGTCAGCTTCAAAAATCACTTTATGGACTACGTCAAGCACCGCGTGCCTGGTATGATAAATTCAGCAATTTCTTGCTTGAAGTTGGTTTTTTCTGCAGCTCAACCGACCCCTCCTCCTGTTCATACTTCATCAAGGCCAAGAGACAATACTTTTACTTCTATATGTAGACGATATTATTCTAACCGGTAGCTCAAGCACAACAAGCTGCTACATACTCTTATTCACTCACTCAGTGTTCAATTCCATATGAAAGACCTTGGCCAACTTCATTATTTTCTTGGAATTGAAGCCACACGAACATCTACTGAGTTGTTCTTATGTCAAACAAAGTATGCCCTTGACTTACTGTCTCGTGCAAATATGACAGATTGTAAACCTATTGCTACACCCCTTTCCCTAAAACCAGTCACACTTGAGAGAGACACTATTCTCCTTCCAAACCCCATGAATTACAGAAGTCTTGTAGGTGGGTTACAATACCTCACTATCACTCGGCCTGATCTTGCCTTTGCAACAAATATCCTGTGTCAGAAACTACAGCAACCTACTGTTGGGGACTTCCTTCAACTGAAACGAGTTCTTCGATATGTAAAAGGAACAATTCACCTCGGTATTTCACTTCATTCTCACAGCTCCCTCAACTTATATGGCTTCTCTGATGCAGATTGGGCTGGTTGTATTCAAACTAGACGTTCTACCACAGGCTTCTGTACTTATCTCGGCTCTAACCTCATCTCATGGACAGCTAAGAAACAATCAACTATTTCTCGTTCCTCTACTGAAGCTGAATATAGAGCTCTTGCCTCAGCAACAACTGATCTTACTTGGATTACTTTTGTTCTCAGAGATATTGGAATTCCTCTTCACTCACCAACCATATTATTCTGTGACAATCAATCTGCAATATCTCTCACAGCAAATCCTATACTTCATGCTCGAACAAAACATATTGAGGTTGATTTCCATTTTGTTCGAGAAAAGTTGCTTCCGGATCGGTGTGTGTTAGATATGTTCCCAGCCACAACCAAATTGCTGATATTTTTACCAAGCCCTTTGTCTAAACTAACGCACTCCTCACTTCGTCTCAAATTGGGCATTGGCTATTCACCCCGCCCAATTTGCGGGGGATGTTAAGAACAAAAGACAACAGCTTATTCAACAGCAAAAATCAAGAACAGAAGCCGAAGCACAAATGAGGAAAAAGCTGATTATATGAATGATGCCGAGAAGTTTACGAAAGGAGAAGAACTACTGTTAAAGATAAAGAAAGGAAGGAAGAAGGATGACAATACAGATTGATATAATGCGTGAAGAAAAGCTGCGAAGTCAAAAATCATTACTCGCTCATACACTCTGTTTTTCCTTTACTCTTTTTTTCCCTCTTTTGACCGGTATTCGGTTACCTCTCTGCAGTTAGTTAGTTAATCTCTTTCTCAACAGTTTAATTGTAAAACTGTTCTCATTGAGGGAACTATAAGTAGAAACCTCTCATATTGTAATCAGTTAAGAAGGGAATAATAGAAGAAATACATTCATCAAATTTCTCTTTCTCTCTCTCGTTCTTCTCCCATTTCTCTCTCAGTTCATGAACTTCTTCAATTATAACCACTACTTCCGAAATGTGGAAAGAAGTCCATTCATACCCGAACGAAGCAATCATGGAAATGCATTCTAATAAGCCCAGCACCGATGCCGGGATTCTTGGCCACCGCTTTGTTCACAGGTTTCCGGACGACGGACTCCGCAGACGGGCAAGTGGAGCGGTAGAATCCCACTTGAAGAGTTGCTGAACCCGAGTTCAGAAAGGTGATGAACGAGAACATGGCACAGAAGAAATAGGTTCTCATAGTTCTCATTCCCAAGAACGAACCGCAGGACAGAAGCTGACAAAAAATGGATACTAATATGCTGGAAAATCAGGAGCGCGAGAGAGAGGAAAGTTTATCGAGATGAGTTGTGAGTGAGAGAGCTAGTAAGCAGATGACAACTGTATAGAGATAGAGAGAAGAAACCAAGTGATGGGGATGAAGAGAAGATGAAATGCTCAATGCGGCTTTATAGATGGGCACCGGAAAGTGACAATCACATTCCTTTTAATAAAATATCGAAGGTTGGCGCTGATTGATTCGCATAAGAAACCGCGTCGTGCAGCTGTGCTTGTGCAAGCATTAGACGTAAAAGGAGAAAAGAAGAAGGTGCGCGAGTTTGGACTTTGAACAGTTCTTCGTGCATGGAGATTTTCAAGAAAGGGAACGGCCCGATTGCCTTCTGACTTTCAAAGATGTCAACTTCGCGATATAGACGAGGATTTATTGAGAAGGCGTCACCTTCTCGGCAGTATTTTATTTCTTCGTACTTTTATGGTACGTTGGTCAATCATGCTGGCCTCAGTTCTTACCTTATCTTCTGAAAGTCGCACCGCACCTTGTATTGTTTATAAAATTAAAATCTAATTATTATAAGGTGATTATGTACGTATACTGGTGTACAATGATAATTGCTGCTTTTTTTCAGTGGAAAATTCACTTTTGCACCATGATTATTACAATGCAAACATATTGCAATTTAGGTAATTATAATAGATCATGGAAATTTGAATGATATCCATTAGTTTGTATACGAATTGAAACATCATGAAATCTTAATGTTCTCCCGAGGTGTCGTCAGATTTAAGAGACATTCCAAAGAATATTGGTTTTGTTTATAAGGTTAGAGAAATCACGAAGGATTATGAGATTGTTTTCACTGTATAATAGAGCGAGAGAAGATTACTTTGAACAGTTCTTCGTGCATGGAGATATATTATATGCATTTAGACGGCCCGATTGTGTTCTGACTTTCAAAGATGTCGACTTCGCCATGTAGACAAGGATCGTAGAGACCTCGTCACCGTCTAAGCAGCATATCAATTCCGATTTCTGTTGTGTGTTTGGAGTTTTGTATTGTATAAGGATTACGTATATGGACGTTGGTCAATCATGTTGGCTTCAGTTCTTACCTAATGTTTTGGAACTCACTCCGCACCGCGGCGTTACCATAAGGTAACCATGCACATCCACGTGTGTACAAAGGATTATTGCTGTTACTTTTTCAGCAAAAATTTTACTTTTGCACCGCAACTATTACAATACAAGTATTTTACGATCTGCGTATTGATATGGATTATAGAAATTTCAATGAATTCTATCGGTTTGTATGAATTGAAACATCATCATCTCTTGATGTTTTCCCAAGGTATCATCGATTTTAAGAGACGTCCATAAGTTTATCGATTTTCTTTATGAGGCGAGAGAAATCATGAGAGATGATAGGCTCATTTTCACCGTTTATTAGTGTTATGACTAGATCTATCAACTAGAGGGGTGAATAGGCGATTGTGCGGAGATGAAAGAGTTTCAACAAATATTGCAGCTACACAACTTTTGATGAAGTGGTCAGATTTTACCGATGTACAATTCTATCACAATTAATAAAAATGAGTAAATGATAGAAAATTGCACACAAAATTTTATAGTGGTTTGGCTCTTACAAGCCTACATCCACTCTTTAGTGCTATAGCCTATTGGTTGTAATTTAGTAGGAAAATCGATAAGAGGTTATAAGTCCTGAGCTTCGAGTATTCAAGTTTGTGTGAACAACTTCTCACACTCTCAGTCTCTAAAAGGTTTACATAATATAGCTCAGCGAAGGCAAATGTGTATAATCACAAAACACTCTTCAGACTTAGGAATTATAAGCTTCAATTTCATGAATGCCAATTCTATCCCTTCAGCTTCAAGACCTCTTCTTATATTCCTCCTAGTCCAAGCTGACTGTTAGACATATCTCCAGAAGGATCATCCAGCCAATTTACTTGTTGGTCCTATATCTAGTTGAGAAGACTTGATAACTTCAGGATCGTCGGGGTTGATGCTTTCCATAATTTCCGCCGCCCATACAACAGTTCGAGTTTCGAAAAGTTGAGTGTTTGTAAAGGGAAAAAATGTTTCGCCTCTAATAAGAATTTTCAGGAAGATTGAATCTTCAATAGATATTAGGAAGATTTTCTTTTTGAAACTTCTTATGAAAATGACAAGGTAACCAACCAATCGCTACTAGCCATTGCATGCGTATATTTGACTCGTACCTAACCATCTGACATAATATATAAGGAATGAAGAATAAATTGCAATTTTATATCTGATTGATATCATCTGATCCTATTCCACTAGACTTTCCACCTAAAAATACTTTTTATCATAAACAAATTCTTTAAGTTCTGTCAATTATCGAAACTACTTAGGGAAAGTTTTCTCAACAATTAGAGTGAAAAAAGATTACTAAAAAGCAATTTCAACAAAAATGACCCCTTTCAATTCTACTGAAACTTCCGCTATTGGGATAGTTGAGTTTTAAGCTGGCATGGTACACTTCTTGAATGACTACAATGTCTCATCTCCACTAATTATTTGAAGATAAGCTTTAAACTACGACCAAATAGTAACACAAACAAGGAAAATTATCCAAAAAATCATAAACATATTATACTTTTGCCAATTTTGTCCCGAGCCTTTCAATTTTGTCAGTTGAATCATAAACATTTTCACATTTTGCCAATGTAGTTCATTCAGTCAATTTTGGTCGAAATTGTTAATGTAAATGCCAACCTGTCACATGTAGCATAGTCGGCGTTATATAGACAATTTTTTCCAAAATTTTCAATATTTATAGATATTTTTATGTTTTCTTTCTTTTGCTTTTATTTGCCGATTGCCGAGCCTTGGAAACAGTCGAAGACTAGCCAAAGGCAACGACTGGCAAGGGTCACCCTTGTTAGCCTTATGCAAGGGTTACCCTTAGCGAGATCTGGTGAGGGGTGACCTCGTTGACCTAGGGTGACCTTGTTGACCTTGGGCGACGCTCGACCTCACCAACTTTGGACAAGGCTTGACCTTAGTCGGCTGGCGAGGGCAAGCTTTGTTGAGGCTAGCAAGGTCACCCCTCACCAAGTTCAGATGAGGTTCAACCTTACCTGAAGTTGGCGAGCTCGACACTCTCTAGTTTTCGGCAAGGTGACCCTGTTAGATCCTAGTCAAGGTTACCTCCCTTGAGGCTGGCGAGGGCAACCCTCATTAGTTGTTGCCTTTGGCTGGTCGCTTAGTCATCGACCATTAACAAGGCCTGGCGACCGATGGAGAAAAATGAAAAAAGAAAAGAAAAGAAGAGAAAATAAGAATGGTAATAAAAATATAAAAAATTAATAAAAAAATCGAAAACAATTAAAAAGATTGTGTACATCAATGTCGTCTATGCTCGTAGGATGTTTGGTGTATATATTAGTGATTTCCAATCAAAATTGATTGAATGGACTATATTATCAAAATGTTTATGACTCAATTAACAAAATTAAAAGGTTTATGATTGGATTGACTAAAAATGCAATAAATATAAGACTTTTAAGACAATTTTCCCAACACAAACATATTACCTTTATCACTAACTACCTTTCGAAATCCGTTTCGAAACTATTTTGTTGTAGAAAAACACCAATCAAAGATGCACCAATTGAAGAACAAGTAGAAAATGATGAATGAAAATCAAAATCACATGAGATACAAAATTTATGAGGAAAGCCCAAAACGGGAAAAACTACGAGGAGAGAGAGGTTTTACTATCTTCAACAAAGAATACGGGAGTACAATCCAAAAAGCTCTAAAACCACTTGATAAACCACAAGATCTAAATATCCAACAAGAAGATAGGAAAAAACAAAATAGGAAATTATATAGAAGTTAGGGTTGAAGATGTGTTATTAAACACAATTTTTTTATAGTCTCCCTTAAAAAATCCCTAAAATAAAGGTGCATGGTTTGAAATGCCCTTATTTCTTAATTTCAAAGTTAAAACTCAACAAATCTCCACATTGACTTCAAATCTCTAAAAGAGCATTATACCAAATACCACAAGATCTCTCTCCGTCACCAACACAAGTGACCACACAAGGCCACCCCAAAATAGTGAAATCAAGGATGCACACCTCTAAGCCTACGTGAGTGTACTCAGTGTAGGAAACAAAGGATGAAATGCCACCAACTCCACTTAAGCAACTCAAATGGCAAAAACGACAATTAAGTCCTAGCAATGCTTGAACTTGATCAAAGGAACTGTTTTGGTTAACATATCTATCGGATTATCTATCATAAATACTTTTTTCATCGTAACCATACCCTTAGCAATTTCATCACATACAAAGTGATACTGTATGTCGATATGTTTTGTCCTCTCATGATACATCGTGTTCTTGGTTAACTGTATAGTATTTTGGTTATCGTAAAAGATAGCAGAGGCTGCCCCTACTCTACACCAAGTTTTGTAACTAAACACTTTAATTAGAGAGCTTTCCTTTACTGCTTCCGCCACTGCCATGTATTTTGCTCCAGTAGTAGACAAAGCAACCATGCCCTGTAAAGTTGCTCTCCAACCAACTGTGGAACCACCAAGCATAAAAACATAACTTGTCAAAAATCTCCTTTTGTGAAGATTGCCTACATAGTTAGAACCAACGAAGCCATCAATCGAATGTCCTATATCCCAACATTTATTAAAGACTAAACCCACATCTGAGATATTTTGGATATACTGAAAAATCTATTTCACAACTTGCTAGTGGGCTTTACTTGAATGTGCCATACACCTACTTATAACACCAACAACCTATGAAATATTTGGACAAGGGTAAGCCATAACATACATGAGACTACTGTTGACACCTAAATTTTTGTGTATAGATTATCTGGGCATTTAATATAGTGTTTTAAATGGAAGATGTTTTTACTTAAAAAGAAAAAAATTAAAAAAAAAAAAATTAAAAATTAAAAAAAAAAGATTAAAAAAAGAAAAGAAAAAAAGTTGGGGCCAATGATCTAAATGTGACTAGCCAAGCCCAGGAGGTCAGATTGGAATTCGAATGGCAAGTTGGGGCCAAAATGCAATTTCCAAAAGTTGAGGGACCAATTCGCAAATTTTGCAAAATTTGTGCCCGAGCCCGTAAATCATCATCTTGATCACCAATTAAGTTGAAATTGAATTTGGGCCAACTCGAATCAATCAAATCAAGCCAAAAGACCAAATTTGCCTTGAATAGGGTATTTTCGAATAAGAAAATGGCTAAGTTTGAGGGACTTTCTTGCAAAATTGGGTGTGCACAATTGCAAAATCTGGTTGAGATCTTAAACTACTATACATTTACTTGCTAATTGATCAAAAAACGCAGCCAAATTAATGGATTAAAGCACTCAAACTAGTTACCAAAACCCAGCCCATGATTAGGTCTTAATTCGGAGCTGCTAAGTAGGCATATTGGTGGCCCCACCATATCCTCCTCACCTGCCCAACTAGCTCGATCTCTGCACGTGATGGAAGACCATCATTGGTACTGCAAGTGGACAAGCATTGGTCAGAGATAAGCTGCTGCAGGCACGGGAAAATCGCACCAAATCCGGACACTCAAGAGCTGCGAAATTTGAAAATTTTGGCTAAGTCAGAAAGTGGGTGAGCTGGGTCAGTTGACATGCTTGGCAGGTGGACAAAAGCCGACCAAGAGATTGATGAATTCGGTGGATAAGATCTATGAGGCATGCTCTTTCGAGAGAGGAGAGAGAGGGGACGAGAGAGAGAGGGGAGAGCTCGGGATCGTTCCCCAAAAACACCTTCAAAAGCAACTCCAGAAAAACAAAACCCAGAAATTCCAGACTGACTTGGAGAGAGAAAAGTGAGATTTTCACACACTTGCAGCCAAAATTAGCCAAAACCTTAAACGAGAGAGCGAAACTTCACTCAAAGATCTTTCCAACCATAGGTCGCACATCCCAAATGGAGATTGGGAAGGCCTCCTAAAGCCCCCCGAAATAGTGCCCTCCTGGCGGGCCAAGAAAGTCCGAAAATTTTTCTAAGTGTCGAGACTGTTCTTTTTTTGCAGATCTCATTTTCAGTTGAAGAAGCCAAATTCCACAGGCCCCCGAGGATAATTTGTCGGTTTCATCGGCCAAGAACCACTTGAAAAGGAAACTAGGAAGCAAGGTAAGCATCCTAGATGTATTTATTTTCGATTTTGAGCATGTTTTGATCATGAAAATCAAGAGTTTTGCATGTGTGTTTTCGATTTTAACCAACTCGGAAAATTGATTTCTGAGGCTGAAATTTTTCTAAGTAATTGAAATCTCTTCAAGAGTTTTGCATGTGTGCTTCTTGGAGAGGTTGTTTTGATGTTGTTCGGTGGATCATTCTCTATGATGTTTCTTGCATTTGAAAGCTCATGTTACCTACTTTCACTCGGATTAAGTAGTGTTTCCCTTAGATCTCATATGCGATGAGTGTCGGGGCTTGAATATGGGCATTCAACCTGTTTGCTTGACTTGGGTTCAAACCCAGATTTGCAAAATCAGATCAAACTCGCATATTTAATGACGATTCCAGCTTGGTTTTTGTGTGTTTTAAGCTGTGATTTCTATCTAATCTTACTCCTTGCATGTGGTAGTTTAACCTTGATGCTTTAGTTCCACATAATATTGCTCATGCGTTGAGATTGAAGGCCGCAAACATGGCCCGAGGAAGCTGATTTGGGGTGATTTCATGCACGCCAAGTGTTCAACGAAATGCGCAAATCAAGTTTCGATCTTGAAAAGGTCGATTTGAACCCGGTTATTGTGATATTCATGTGCTGTGTTGTTCAATGTTAGCATATATCGGTTTAGGAAATTATTATTTTTATTTAAATAAAAAATAAAAAAATCCAAAAATCCAAAAATTTCAAAAAAAGTATATAAAGGTGATAGATGTATCAAATTAAGGCAAAAATGGCATCTATGAAATTTTCCTATTTGTAAAATGTCATTTTCCTAATTTAATGCTATTTTGGTATTTTATGATCATTTTTGTAAATAATACATTTTGCATAGATTAAAATTATCTAGAGTAATTTCATGCATGTAGGGTAATTTCATGCATATTTAAATTTCCATTTCGCTCACGGGGGTCCTGTCCCGGGGTATGATAACAAGGCCATGTAATATTATTTGCCCGACTTGTATCGGGTTTACCTTTTCTGCGTTTATTTTCAAGTCATTTCAATTTCTTGGATGTTTATTACGCGCCGCTTTTCATTAATTTGAGTGTAAATTTCTCTTCTAAATTATGTTAAGATTAGTCTAGACATTAAAAAAAAACTACAAAAAACATTTGCATGGACACTTAGTGGTTTTATAAGGATTATAATTGGTAATCAAGATTGTGTGGCCATTTAGATGAACAACCTTTCAAGTTAGTGGTACCGCAAGGGTGCTAATATAAACATTAGCATAAACAAGTCCCCGTTCCTAGAAATCTCTGGTTGCGTAGGAATCGAGACAACACTCCCGTGTCTCGATTGGTTTCTAGCCGACCCTAATAGGCTAGTGGCGACTCCTAGAAATATTTAGGTTGTTAAGAATTGAAATATGAAATCCAACATCGCGCGAGGTATGGGCTTGGGAGAGCCCGCGCCTAATTTAAGGCCATTGGTCCGCTTTTTTAGGCAAATACCCCTAAACCTTCTTCCTTTTCCTCCGGACGAAAAAAGAGAGGTCGTGACAGCTTGGCGACTCCACTGGGGACTTGGTTGCAAACCTTAGAGGACTTAGGCCGTAATAACTTGATTGGTTGTTCACTAACATGGTCTTCATTTGATAGCGCGTGTCAAAGTCGCGAGGAAAACAAGGTTAGTCCGCTAACAATGTGTTAAATGTTTTTGTAGGTTTGGAGTAATAAGGGGTGGAGTGTTTGTTAACCCATCTCTTTTGTAGAGAGGCGTAGGAATGTATGCCTATATGGATGAAATTGAAGTGTTGTTTGGATATCAATCGATGTGTGTGCCTTTATACTTATCTTAGCACTACGCATTTACACACACAACCCGCGATCTAAAACCCCGATCGCATTAGGAAGCCCATAGAAGGTGCCAAAAGATGGAACCCGTGCGGGGAATGACCCATGGTTATCCACTTTTGGTCCCGCTCATTTTGATTAATGATAAGAGAACTGTCCGACGTAAGCGCGGAGTGGGGAAAACTCTTTTGATCTAATCAAAATGGGGACTTTAAGCCTTTAGAATTCCACCTTTATGCGTCAAACCTCACAAGTTTACATCCGCATGTCTATGTGATTGAAAAAAAAAAAAATGTCTCTTCACCCACTGTAAGTATGATTTCTCCATCTACTTGCTAACTTTTGATTGAAATTTTCATTTTTTGAGATTCGCGGAAATCAATGGAATGCCCTTAGCGATATAGGCTTGGCTCTCACTCTTAATAAATAAACATTTCAAATACCTTTGATCTAACCCCATAAAACAAATGTTTTTGTTCTCAATTGTGAACTCAAAGTCACATTTTGTATAGAAATTCTTCCAAGTCAAAATTACATTTTTGGGGCATAGAATTAAAATCAAATTTTCAATAAAATTCTTTCTTGGTCACATTCCAAAATTAAAATTCAAATCACATTTTGTGTATTGATTTCTCAAAATAAAAATCACCTCACCTTTGCATGAGTGAAATTACAAATTAATCTTTCAAAATCAATGCCCCATTCGTGTATGAAACTTTTGGAACAGAGTGGGCATTCAATTGATAGCCGTGGATCGATCTTTTAATGAAATCTCCTCTTACTAATAAAATCTTGATGAAATACCAAATTTTCGTAAGTGGATACTACAAAGAAGGTATCGTCGCCTTGATTTCATTGTAAGAGGCGGCTTTATTGAAAGATCAATTTTTCATCCATGTACTGACATTATCTTCTTTTCGCAGGTCATGCGTGACAACCATTCCTTGAACTCCTCTTGCTTGACCATGCCAAAAATGGACTTTAAAGCTAGGACGAGAATTGTGCTTATTATGATCCTCTACGAAAGAGCTTCTTGTACTTTATCATTGTCATTAGGAACTGTGTTTTGTGTTTTGGGTTTTAATTGTGAACCCAATCAAATGCTTTTGTAAATCATACAACTCACATTTTTTAATAATGAAATTAGAGTTCATAAAAGTTATATTCTTTAAAACACTTGAAGTGTTTCAAACGGACCCTACGGCTTGAGTTTTATGCCTTAGCTTCAAAATGTGTGAAAATGAGTTTCAAGAAGAACTTGCGTAATACTTTATCTCTTCACTTAATTGCTTTTGCAGGTTGATCCGTAGAACGATGCTTTGAGGGGGTAAGGCTGTAATCGTTCCAATAGGGATTTATTGCGCAACAACTAACTCAGTCATCCATTTTTGACAAACAGGCAAAATGACGGTTTTGTTCAAGATTGACAAAAGTGCGGGCCTTTCCCTAACAGAGCAAGTAATGAGATGCACCAATTCATGCTCATTTATGGGCATATTTGGTTGAGCCATGAACTACTTGAATATTTTCGCAACATATGAATTCAAACATTGTGATTAAGTGTGAAAAGAATCACCAAGGCCTCGAGGATCACAAATCTATTGGTCTAATGAAGTTCCACATCTTGGACGACCTCATATTAATTTGACATTCTTCATGGAAGAAGAAATTTGTGGACATTCTTTGGCAACAAACTACTTCGTTGGTTGCGAACAAGAAGCATCTGCAATCCCTACACTTCCAATGGTTTCTTGGCATCCAATCCTGTATGGAGATGATTATTAGTGGTATGCAAGACAACACTTCAAGATGTAGATGTACACAAACAAGAATCGGTCATCAAATGTTGCCTTAAAATAAAAGGTGGTAATCGTTTCAAGTTAAATTCGATTTATTTTAGGAATGACTTGTCCTTGCACTTTGTGCAGATTTTAGTGAGGCAAATTACTGGCAAGCAACAAGACTACATGGGAAGGACAACCTGGTCCAGAATCACACGATCTCTAAAAGAAAAGGGTGTGTTCGTTCCAAAAGTCAAAACAACTCATTCATAAACTGACATAGCCACCTATGCTTACAGATTGTGAAGTGGGAAATGCATTGACGAAGCAAATATGGCGAAAAATCACCTAGCCTAAAAGGGGTACGCGGGAAACCGAGTAAAGCATGAAGGATTCAAATGAAATAAAGATTCATCAATCCAACATAATGAAGCTGCATATGGACAAGTTATCTAACTCAATGTGGCATACATTCGACCATAAGGACAATATCTCCCCTTCTTCCACAAAGATATGATGAGATGCGGAATTGCCCGACTTTGAAAAAGGGTGTACTTCGTTTCTAAACTTAATGTATCTAAGAGTGGAAATAATACATTGTTTCCATATGTGTAGGAAATTTTAATTGGGGCAGATGGCCACAAGATGGATTGGGGGCACACAATGCCTGAGTCACCCGACTTCTAAAAGGGGAAAATTGCAAATGGAATAGACATTTGCTAAGTGAATTACTGTCAATCATGAAAGCAAATCCCTCTCCATAACCAAGGAAACGAGATGGAACATAATCATCATAAATGCCGTAAAAGGGAGTATACCGTTCCTAAAATGAATCACGTCGAGCATGAAAATAACATATTCGTCTCTTTTTCCTTGCAGTTGATGAATGGGGCAAATCACTTAAAGCAGAGCAATTCGACCCATGAGCAAGATGAAACATAGTCAATTGATTCAACACGAAAAGGGAGTATCGTTTCTAAATTAGTCCAATTCAATTTTGGAATATAAGTAACATGCCCTATCTCTTGTAGGAAAAGGTGCACATTGACCGTTAGAGCAACACCTTATACCAAGAAGGCATGCTAAGGCCCAACCATCCATTTTGATGGAATAAATGGAGCAAAACATCCCAGGAGCAATGCCCTCACGTGTCGAAACAAGGAGTATCCCTCTCCTTTCATCTTTGACGCCCACTCAAAATGAGTGAATTCGATAACATCTAAATGGCCCATTTGAAAGCAAGAACTTCAAGGAAATGTTAACACCTGAGGAGCAAAAGCACATGAAGAGGAAACACAAGACATTTAAAGCCAGCTGCAGGAGAAGGGTAATTCAGTATCGTTTCCAAAATGCCCCTCTCTAACTTCATTATTTGACATAGTTCCCTTGTTTGATAGGAAGCGTCGGTATTCGAGGAACAAACTCGTGAAATTGATTTAAGCATAATCTATATCGACAAAGTAAGCATGTGGAGTTAACACATGGCAAAGTCACCTAAGTTGGCTTAAAATACGTGTCGTTCTAGAGCCGGTTCAATTAAATAAACAAAGAAGCGCCCCATGGACACTACCAGCGCTTCGGCTTGGTGGTATGGGGAATGAGTTAATGGTCCAAGAGGTACGGGGTTCGATCCCCAGAAACGGCAACAAGGTTGCCATGTAAAAATAATAAATAAATAAATAAATAAACTTTTGCATCTCTTATTTTTGCAAAAAGAGGAAAATGCTTGAACTAATGAGACGAAAGACCCGAGATTCTCTTCAAGCCTTAAAACAGTACATTCATTCCGCTATTTGTCGCCAAATGGTGAAACTAACCAAGGGTAATGTTGTATCGTTTCCATTTTTACGATCCTTGAGGATTCATGTACTAACACATTCCCTTTTGTTCTTCGTAGGGTCGCCTGACTACTAAGGCACAGGTAAGTACCCTTCTTCTCAAAATCAAATGGAAAACAAATGGAGAATTTCCATCACAAAAAAGAACATTTAGTGTTTTTCTAGAAACAGGAAAAAAAAGATGGAAATTGAAGAAACAAGTTTTCCACAAGGTTTGCAAAATCTTCTTTATCTTTAAATTGTCCATCCACTCAATGGATCACTCATTTCGAATCAAAATTCTCTATGGAGGTTAATCCACCTAGATGATCTCAACAAAAATGAAAGGCGATGTTACTTATGCCAAGCGAGAAACACTTAGGATGAGGAAAGGCAACCCATTTCCAAACATGTCCTTTAAGCACTCTAGGATTCG
The DNA here is from genome assembly GCA_014182575.1 of Eucalyptus decipiens. Taxonomy (NCBI): domain Eukaryota; kingdom Viridiplantae; phylum Streptophyta; class Magnoliopsida; order Myrtales; family Myrtaceae; genus Eucalyptus; species Eucalyptus decipiens. The sequence continues at coordinate 20,315,809 of CM024618.1, read as the reverse complement.
AGTGAAAAAGAAAACCCGTGTCGTTTAAGGTCAATGAATTCATTCGCAAGTGGTACATAGATCAAGATGATAAGAGGCATTTCTTTCCTCTATCATAAACACTACAGGTGACAATAGTTAGCCCATTTGAGCCTTTTAATGTGAAGAATTTTCTAAAAAATACCCCTGTCAAGAACCACCCCACGATGAGGGCAATTATGGAGGTTTGGGTTGACATTATTTGGAGAGGAAAGATGAGAAAGGTTTCTTTGCTCTCACTTGCATAAATCTTTTTGTGGTAACTTCAGGTGAATTCTTATGGAAGCTTGAAGCATCCCAAGGTGAAGAAGAGCATTCTTTTCTCTACCCAAACACCGATACCCTTTGCTTAAACCAAGTTGAGCCTAATCCTTCATTTCCAAAACCCGAGTAGTGATTATCTCCCCACATTGGGGGCAGGGCATATGATTTACCAATGCAATTGGTGTTTACATGAGAATATGAAAAGCATCTCGAAAGTCTTAAGAGCTCAAAAAGTCCAAAAGAGCAAAAGTCAAATGAAAATTGAAGGGCATGAAAAAGTAGTGTGCCTGGTAAAAGCAAGGCCAATGCCCAGGGAAAAGAATTGCTTGCATTGAAAAGAAAATCATTGCAAATGCAAAAGTCATTATGTTAAGATGATTAGTCAAATGACTTTCGAGACAATTTGAATTTTAAAAGCCTAGCGGTTAAAAAAAAAAAAAAAAATGGATGGATGATATGGTAATGATGCCATGATAATCACCAACTCTCAAATTCCTCTTCGAAAAAGTGTTGAGCCTTTTGAGCCTTTCACCGAACCAACATTACAACCTATTCCCGAAGTCTCTTCAGATTGGGATAATTCGAGTGGAAATCGGGATTTTCTAAAGAAGACGCCGCTCGAAGAAGTGAGAGCAAGGTTATTTTATCTCATCTTAAGGTTTCTTGACTTGTAAACCCGACGAAGATGTTGATCGATGATTAATTCATTTCATAACCAATGATGCTTATCCATTGCTAAAACCATGACCAAACCTGCACTACGGTCCTCCTAAAAGACCTCTTTGATTGGTCAATGTGTACTTATTGCGAATGATTCGAAGCCTTGCACACTGGAAGAGTGAGGTTGAGTGATCAGTTTTTTTTCCACATGAGTAGATGGGATCAAACAGCCATTTTCTTGAGAATATGCGAGAAGCCCTTTCTAACTTAGGGTCCTTGCTTGGCATACTTAACAAACCTTTCTCATAAGTCAAGGTCATTTTGACAAGGACTTTTCTCCCAAGAGAATTTGACGATTAATGATATCATCCGAGCGTGATGACAGTTTTGCGAGTTTGTCAAGTTGTCGGAATTAGTTTCATTTGTTTATGCAATCATTGCTTTCTCATTACCGATACACTTTTGATATTGTTTCTAATGACATATGTTGAAATTGACCTCATCTAGTATGCTTTCGATACTAGAATACTTGTTATAATGAATACTATTTGATGTGCAGTATCCATTTCAGAATATTCTCGAATGACAGGTTCCTCCAGTGAAACCACACAATTTCAAATGGTTCATGGATTAGCCTTAAACCATGCATTTTCAAAGGGTTCTTGGTTATCCTTAAACCTTGCAATTTCACACGGTTCATGGGTTAGCCTTAAACCATGCAATTTTCAAAAGGTTCTTGGTTATCCTTAAACCTTTCAATTTCAAAGGGTTCATGGATTAGCCTTAAACCATGTATTTTCAAAAGGTTCTTGGTTATCCTTAAACCTTGCAATTTCAAAGGGTTCATGGGTTAGCCTTAAACCATGCATTTTCAAAAGGTTCTTGGTTATCCTTAAACCTTGCAATTTCTAAAGGTTCATGGGTTAGCCTTAAACCATGCATTTTCAAAAGGTTCTTGGTTATCCTTAAACCTTGTAATCTCAAAAGGTTCATGGGTTAGCCTTAAACCATCCATTTTCAAAAGGTTCTTGGTTATCCTTAAACCTTGCAATTTCTAAAGGTTCATGGGTTAGCCTTAAACCATGCATTTTCAAAGGGTTCTTGGTTATCCTTAAACCTTGCAATTTCACACGGTTCATGGGTTAGCCTTAAACCATGCAATTTTCAAAAGGTTCTTGGTTATCCTTAAACCTTGCAATTTCAAAGGGTTCATGGGTTAGCCTTAAACCATGCATTTTCAAAAGGCTCTTGGTTATCCTTAAACCTTGCAATTCCAAAAGGTTCATGGGTTAGCCTTAAACCATGCATTTTCAAAAGGTTCTTGGTTATCCTTAAACCTTGTAATCTCAAAAGGTTCATGGGTTAGCCTTAAACCATCCATTTTCAAAAGGTTCTTGGTTATCCTTAAACCTTGCAATTTCTAAAGGTTCATGGGTTAGCCTTAAACCATACATTTTCAAAGGGTTCTTGGTTATCCTTAAACCTTGCAATTTCACACGGTTCATGGGTTAGCCTTAAACCATGCAATTTTCAAAAGGTTCTTGGTTATCCTTAAACCTTGCAATTTCAAAGGGTTCATGGGTTAGCCTTAAACCATGCATTTTCAAGAGGTTCTTGGTTATCCTTAAACCTTGCAATTTCAAAGGGTTCATGGGTTAGCCTTAAATCATGCATCTTCAAAAGGTTCTTGGTTATCCTTAAACCTTGCAATTCTAAAGGTTCATGGGTTAGCCTTAAATCATGCATTTTCAAAAGGTTCTTGGTTATCCTCAAACCTTGCAATTTTAAAGGGTTTATGAGTTATCCTTAAACCATGCATTTTCAAGAAATTCTTGGTTATCCTTAAACCATGCAATTCTAAAGTGTTCTTGGATTAGCCTTAAATCATGCACTTTCGAGAGGTTCTTGGTTACCCTTAAACCATGCAATTCCAAAGGGTTCATAGGTTAGTCTTAAACCATGCACTTTCAAGAGGTTCTTGATTATCCTTGAACCATACAATTCCAAAAGGTTCATGGGTTAGCCTCAAACCATGCATTTTCAAGACATAATTTCAAAGGGTTCATGGGTTAGCCTTAAACCATGCATTTTCAAGAGGTTCTTAGTTATCCTAAAACCATACAATTTACACGGTTAGTGGGACTGCCTTAAACCACAAGGTTATTGGGATTGCCTTAAATCACACGGTTAGTGGGTCTACCTTAAACCACACGGTTAGTGGGACTGCCTTAAACCACACGATTAGTGGGTTTGCCTTAAACCACAAGATTAGTGGGACTGCTTTAAACCACACGGTTAGTGGGACTGCCTTAAACCACAAGGTTCGTGGGGACTGCCTTAAACCACAAGGTTCGTGGGACTGCCTTAAACCACTGCCTTAAACCACCACGGTTAGTGGGACTGCCTTAAACCACAAGGTTAGTGGGACTGCCTTAAACCACACGGTTAGTGAGTCTGCCTTAAACCACACGGTTAGTGGAACTACCTTAAACCACACGGTTAGTGGGACTGCCTTAAACCACAAGGTTCGTGGGACTGCCTTAAACCACCACGGTTAGTGGGACTGCCTTAAACCACAAGGTTAGTGGGACTGCCTTAAACCACACGGTTAGTGAGTCTGCCTTAAACCACACGGTTAGTGGGACTACCTTAAACCACACGGTTAGTGGGACTGCCTTAAACCACAAGGTTCGTGGGACTGCCTTAAACCACACGGTTCGTGGGACTGCCTTAAACCACACGGTTAATGAATCTGCCTTAAACCATAAGGTTTGTGGGCATATCCTACCACACTTTTCAAATTGTTCATAGGTACATCCCTAAACTACGCTTCTTACATTAAGCTCACATTTTACTATTGCAAAACAAAACAAAAAAACAAAAAAAAAAACAAAAAACAAAAACAAAAAAACTAGGTGTCACCTTATCTTTGAAAGAAATCTCTTTGAGCTTCCTTCCAAAGAGGGGCAGCTGTTGACACCTAAATTTTTGCATATAGATTATCTGGGCATTTAATATAGTGTTTTAAATGGAAGATGTTTTTACTTAAAAAGAAAAAAAGAAAAAAAAATTAAAAATTAAAAAAAAAAGATTAAAAAAAAAGAAAAGAAAAAAAGTTGGGGCCAATGATCTAAATGTGACTAGCCAAGCCCAAGAGGTCAGATTGGAATTCGAATGGCAAGTTGGGGCCAAAATGCAATTTCCAAAAGTTGAGGGACCAATTCGCAAATTTTGCAAAATTTGTGCTCGAGCCCGTAAATCATCATCTTGATCACCAATTAAGTTGAAATTGAATTTGGGTCAACTCGAATCAATCAAATCAAGCCAAAAGACCAAATTTGCCTTGAATTGGGTATTTTCGAATAAGAAAATGGCTAAGTTTGAGGGACTTTCTTGCAAAATTGGGTGTGCACAATTGCAAAATCTGATTGAGATCTTAAACTACTATACATTTACTTGCTAATTGATCAAAAAAAGCAGCCAAATTAATGGATTAAAGCACTCAAACTAGTTACCAAAACCCAGCCCATGATTAGGTCTTAATTCGGAGCTGCTAAGTAGGCATATTGGTGGCCCCACCATATCCTCCTCACCTGCCCAACTAGCCCGATCTCTGCACGTGATGGAAGACCATCATTAGTACTGCAAGTGGACAAGCATTGGTCAGAGATAAGCTGCTGCAGGCACGGGAAAATCGCTCCAAATCCGGACACTCAAGAGCTGCGAAATTTGAAAATTTTGGCTAAGTCAGAAAGTGGGTGAGCTGGGTCAGTTGACAGGCTTGGCAGGTGGACAAAAGCCGACCAAGAGATTGATGAATTCGGTGGATAAGATCTATGAGGCATGCTATTTCGAGAGAGGAGAGAGAGGGGACGAGAGAGAGAGGGGAGAGCTCGGGATCGTTCCCCAAAAACACCTTCAGAAGCAACTCCATAAAAACAAAACCCAAAAATTCCAGACCGACTTGGAGAGAGAAAATTGAGATTTTCACACACTTGCAGCCAAAATTAGCCAAAACCTTAAACTAGAGAGCGAAACTTCACTCCAAGATCTTTCCAACCATAGGTCGCACGTCCCAAATGGAGATTGGGAAGGCCTCCTAAAGCCCCCCGAAACAGTGCCCTCCTGGCGAGCCAAGAAAGTCCGAAAATTTTTCTAAGTGTCGAGACTGTTCTTTTTTTGCAGATCTCATTTTCAGTTGAAGAAGCCAAATTCCACAGGCCCCCGAGGATAATTTGTCGGTTTCATCGGCCAAGAACCACTTGAAAAGGAAACTAGGAAGCAAGGTAAGCATCCTAGATGTATTTATTTTCGATTTTGAGCATGTTTTGATCATGAAAATCAAGAGGAAAACCAGCCCGGAAAATTGATTTCTGAGGCTGAAATTTTTGTAAGTGTTTGAAATCTCTTCAAGAGTTTTGCATGTGTGCTTCTTGGAGAGGTTGTTTTGATGTTGTTCGGTGGATCATTCTCTATGATGTTTCTTGCATTTGAAAGCTCATGTTACCTACTTTCACTCGGATTAAGTAGTGTTTCCCTTAGATCTCGTATGCGATGAGTGTCAGGGCTTGAATATGGGCATTCAACCTGTTTGCTTGACTTGGGTTCAAACCCATATTTGCAAAATCAGATCAAACTCGCATATTTGATGACGATTCCAGCTTGGTTTTCGTGTGTTTTAAGCTGTGATTTCTATCTAATCTTACTCCTTGCATGTGGTAGTTTAACCTTGATGCTTTAGTTCCACATAATATTGCTCATGCGTTGAGATTGAAGGCCGCAAACATGGCCCGAGGAAGCTGATTTGGGGTGATTTCATGCACGGCAAGTGTTCAACGAAATGCGCAAATCAAGTTTCGATCTTGAAACGGTCGATTTGAACCCGGTTATTGTGATATTCATGTGCTGTGTTGTTCAATGTTAGCATATATCGGTTTAGGAAATTATTTTTTTTATTTAAATAAAAAATAAAAAAATCCAAAAATCCAAAAATTTCAAAAAAAAAATATATAAAGGTGATAGATGTATCAAATTAAGGCAAAAATGGCATCTATGAAATTTTCCTATTTGTAAAATGTCATTTTCCTAATTTAATGCTATTTTGGTATTTTATGATCATTTTTGTAAATAATACATTTTGCATAGATTAAAATTATCTAGAGTAATTTCATGCATTTAGGGTAATTTCATGCATATTTAAATTTCCATTTCGCTCACGGGGTCCTGTCCCGGGGTGTGATAACAAGGCCATGTAATATTATTTGCCCGACTTGTATCGGGTTGACCTTTTCTGCGTTTATTTTCAAGTCATTTCAATTTCTTGGATGTTTATTTACGCGCCGCTTTTCATTAATTTGAGTGTAAATTTCTCTTCTAAATTATGTTAAGATTAGTCTAGACATTAAAAAAAAACTACAAAAAACATTTGCATGGACACTTAGGGGTTTTATAAGGATTATAATTGATAATCAAGATTGTGTGTCCATTTAGATGAACAACCTTTCAAGTTAGTGGTACCGCAAGGGCGCTAATATAAACATTAGCGTAAACAAGTCCCCGTTTCTAGAAATCTCTAGTTGCGTAGGAATCGAGACAACACTCCCGTGTCTCGATTGGTTTCTAGCCGACCCTAATAGGCTAGTGGCGACTCCTAGAAATATTTAGGTTGTTAAGAATTGAAATATGAAATCCAACATCGCGCGAGATATGGGCTTGGGAGAGCCCACGCCTAATTTAAGGCCATTGGTCTGCTTCTTTAGGCAAATACCCCTAAACCTTCTTCCTTTTCCTCCGGACGAAAAAAGAGAGGTCGTGACAACTACCCACAACACTAGAATATGGAACTCGAAACATCTCATCTTCCTCTTCTTTAGTTTTAGGCAACAAGAAACCGAAAGCCTAAAATGGGATGCCAAAGAAGTACTTATAGGTTTAGCATTCTTCATGCCAGGGCACTCAAGCATTTTCTCCATATACTTCTTCTGCGAGAGGTATAACTTCCCAACTTTTTTGTCTCTACAAATTACCATAACTAAAATTTTCTTGGCAACTTCATGATCTTTCATCTCAAATTTCCTGTTAAATCGTCTCTTCAAATTTTGTATCTCTAATATGTTCTTCGCTACAATAAGTATGTCATCCACATATAATAATAAATAAATAATAGAACCATCATGTAATCTCTTATAGTATACACAACTGTCATGTGCACTTTGCGAGTAGCTATGACTCAACATAAAATTATCAAATCTCTTGTACCATTGCCACGGAGATTGCCTGAGACCATAAATAAAAAAAAAAACGTTTCAACCAACAAACATGATCTTCTTTACCCTCAACAACGAATCCCTCGGGTTGAAACATATAGATTGTCTCCTCAAGCTCACCATGCAGAAAAGTGGGCTTAACATTAAGTTGCTTAAGTTCTAGATCATAAAGGACTATTAACACGAGCACGCATGAATGGAACTATGTTTCACAACTGGAGTGAATACTTCATTGAAGTTGATCCCTTCTGGCGGCTACGTATTGATTGGTTTCGTTCATTGAGAACCTCCTCCGAATCCTCCAATAGTGGTTGGGATATTATTGCTTCGTTTATGTTAATTCACCTTTGTGATGAGGAAATATAGTTGTGTTATTAATGTTGAGCCTCTAGTGTATGACTAGGGGAAACACTATGTGTATCCTACTATTATTAGTGATTAGTGGAAGTTTTTGGACGAACTTTTGTTGCTAGCTTTGTCTTCTTGTCATTTTGCCTACTTGTTGTTGCCGGGGTCAAGTCGATTTTTGTCAGTTTAGTGTTGAGGGAAAAATTAATCCTTGATTGAGTTTGTCTTTAGTGAATTGTTGTCCGATTCTCCCCAATAGTTTCGACAAAAAAAAAAAAAAACAGAAGTAGCAAGCTAAAAAAAATTGAAATAAACCACTATATATGTCCTTGTAGACCTTTCAAGTTGTTACAACCTTGCAATTCCTCCTAATCTCGCCTTAGCTCCAAGGGAGAGTATCTGTCAATCCACCTTCATCATTGGCACCACAAACTTAGTAGGCCATACTCCGCCATTATTCACATTCTTCCTCATAATATTCGCCATCAAAGGGCTATTAAAAGGTGTACAATAAGAAGTCAATAGGCCTAAATTGTTCTTCAAATTAGTGTAGTTCTTGTTGTAAAGCCTTATTTGTGTTGGTTCCCCCTCTTTTGCTTGGGCTCAAATTTATTTTTCATGCTTTGCCCTTTAATTTTTTCGAAAAACTCAAATGAAAAAAAAAAAAACTTATAAAAGTTCCAAATAAAAACTTTAATAATTCGATATTTAATAAATGGACTTTGCTAGCATAATAATCTTTGGGCTACTTTGAGAATAGCAGTTTGTTGTGAGCCATAAATTCTTGACGTAGTGGACCTCATAACTATTTATAATTATCTATCAATAGTTTTTTATGATCCAAAACAGATTATTATTCTCACAGTAAAATAAAAACTGTCACATAATCATTTCTTTTTAATAAATTTTAACTTTCATGCAGTACAATTAAAGCAAAAACTAATAAAAGTCATTAAAAATTTGAATACACCCTATTATACTCATTCGTGATAAAAATAAAAATATATAGTCCATGCTGAGCCGATGCTTATTTTGAGGAACTCAAATGAAAAAAATTATAAAAATTTCAAATAAAAATTTATGTAGTTCGATGTTTAATAAAAATTAAGTTTCATGCAGTACAAGTAAAGCCAAACATCATATAAGTCATTGAAAATTTGATGCCCATCGCCTACAGTAGGCAAGGGCCATCAAGCCCTCATTGGCTACAGGCGAGGGCTTGTAGGTTGACCCTCGCCACATATGGCGAGGGTGGCCTCGGCCATGGCTGGCGAGGGTCGTCCAAATCGAGGCCCTATAGGGAGGTGCTCAAGGGTAAATGGGTAGCCAAAGAAGTCGTCAATCTGGGAGCGATCATGGGAAGAAGGGACGAAGAAGGCGGCATGGGCATCCCAGTCATAATCTTGACAGAAGACAAGATTGTCGGTGGAGCGCCAGGCGGAGGTGGGGTAGGTCCCCCCTCATGGCCATTAGCAAGGGCCTACAAGCCCTTGCTCGCAGCCAAAAAGGGCTTGATGGCCCTCTCCAGCCGCGATCGAGGCCACCCTTGCTAGATTTGGCGAGGGTTGGCCTGCAAGCCCTTGCCCGTGGCTAGAGAGGACTCGACTACCCTTGCTCGTTGTCGGCAATGGGCGTCTAGTCCTTACTAGCCTAACGCAAGGCCAACCCTCTAGCGACCGACGCTCACCGGCCCTTCTCAAGTCCGATGTTATTGATATGGGCAAGAAGAAGATGAACAAGGGATGAAGAAGATGATGAATAACACACCATTGACCAAAAAAAAGAACGGGACAATCGAAAATGAAAAAAGAATTTTTTTGGACAAAAATATGCCTAATCAAGCCATCGGAAGATGCATCTATTCACCGGCTAGTGATTGAGGTCATTCTTTGAGATAAATGACCACTATGGGTCCTTATTTGAGATAGACTCCACTTCAGGTCATCTTTTGAGAAAATGATGCACTTTGGGTCCCTATTTGGGATTTTCCCTTATTTACAAGGTAAGAGATCACGAAATGTGATGGGATTATTTTTAGGACTAAGCATGGTTCGGGTGGACGGTTCCACCCTATAACTAGGAACTGCCCACTAATGATCGATTTTGAAAAACTAAAATTGGAAACTGCCTAGTTCCATAGAACCATTGAGAACCGGTCTGGTTCCTAAGTGGGTCCATAGAACTAGTCCCATTAGACTTCACTTACTCAATGTAATGCTTTCTGGCAAGCCAAAGTAAAGCAAAAATTAAAAAACTTCCCTACTCTTAATTGCAAAATTAGTAAAAAGATTGTACTCGTATTAAAAGTTGAGAGCTAATGCTATGAGTCGATGGACATTGAGTTTGAGAGTCGATATTGTGAGTGAGAGATAGAGAGATGACTCATATGAGATGAGAGTGAGACAAGATGAACACTCGGTTAATGGGTGTTAAGCTTCGAATTAGGGATTTTAAGGTTTTAATTTTCCTTAAATTTTTTTGTCTGAATTTTTTTTTAAAATTAAATATATATTTATATATTAGAGATCTAGTTCGAGTGGGTGGGTGGGCAGTTTCATACCTAGTATCGAGAATCGAACCAATATCCTTTGGTTCCAATTTATTGGAATCGAGAATCGGACCAGTTTCCTTGAGAACTACCGACTTCGATCCAATCTGATCCGGTCCGGTTTGGGTGATCCGAGTGCTTTCCAAATCTTTTGCACACTCCTAATTATTTGCATCGTAAATTAGAGTGAGAGAAGATTACTGCATGGTAAATTCAATAAAAACAACAACTTTCAATCTTACCCGAAACATATGCTAATTAATTCAATAATATAACTTGGACCCAAACATTTAGTAATCTAAAATAAGGTGAGATAATTGAGTTTCGAGATGGCATGGCACACTTTTTGAATGACTACAATATCTTGTCTCCACTAATCACTTGGATATAAGCTTCAATCTACCACCTAAAAGTAATACAACATCTTAGCTTTATCACTTACTAATTTTTTTAAAATAGAAAATCCAGAATATCAACGGTAACAATAGTAATAAAAATACTATTTTCTATTCTGGTTAAGGGAAGAATGGTGGTGAAAGAAACTGTTCTTCAACAACTATAGTGGCCTGACTTCTAGAAGATTTCATCGGCCTTATGCCTTCTAATGCATCCAAATGGATCAGGTAACACACATCCTGCAACTTGAGAAAGCTAATTTGGAAACTCACATCTTAACAATGTGATTTATTGATAATTTATTAACACTTTTATGAAGTTGCCATTGTTATACTAAGTTATTAACGTTTATTTGCATAACTTATCGATGTCTCAAGTTTACTAAGGGTGCGTTTGTCTTTATAAATATGATCTTCACGAAATGGATTTCCAAAATCGGGTAAAGTATCGGTACTAAAGAAATTCGTACGTTGAATTTAAGAGATGTATCGATTGCTTTAGAAATTGAGAAAAGTACTAACAATATCCTAAATTTATTGCATTGGTACTAATTTAGCACTAATTTTTTTAATTGGACAATTTAGTTATAAACTTTTTTCGCATTTTGTTAATTGAATTCATTCTGTCAATGTAGGATGGAAATTGCTAACATGGATATTGACCATCCTACATGTCGAGTAGAATCATCAATATGCGGCACGACTAATGCTAATGTAAATATTCTTTTTTCCTTTCTTTTTTTTTTTCTTTCCCTTTTCTTTTTGCCGATGGCTGAGACACATGCCATGGCCAGCAAGGGCCACCCTCGCTGTGCATTGCTTGGGCGAGGGTTGGTCTCACCTATGTCGACAATGGTGACCCTTGCTCAAAAGAGAACCATGGCTAGTGCCGACTATCAACAGACCGAGAAAGGAAAGAAAAGGAAAGGTAAAAAAGAAAAAAAAATTATCAATTTTTTTATTAAAAAAATGTCGACATTAGTGTCAGTTATATCACGTATAATGGCCAGCATCCATGATAACACTTTCCTATCTAAATTGATTAGATGGACTCTTTTGGCAAAACATGAAAAATGTCTATGATTGAACTGATCCAGTAGAAATGTTTATAATATTTTTTTTTTCAAATCGAAAAAATGTTTAAGATTAAATTAGTTCCATTGTAATAAATTTCGGATTTTTTTGGTACTTTTTCCATTATAAAGCTACCGACACAAAAATTAAATCAAAATAAAGGAATGATTACAACAGTAGAATTGGCCCATTCTATTAGGTAAATACACACTTGTTTTGGGTCTAAAGATAAATAAGCACTCGAAGTTCATGAAAAAGAAGAAAATAAATTACACACTTGAAGTAGCAATGAATGAATGAAACAATGTACAAAAAAAATCGAAATGAAAGCATATATATATGTTCTAATAGTTCACAACTCTGCAAATCCTCCTAATCTCGCCCTGGCTCCCGGTGAGAACATCGATTGATTCCATCTTCACCATTGCAGCTGCAAATTTGTTAGCCCATGCTCCGCCATGATTAGCGTTCCTCCTCACAATATGTGCCGTTGAAGGGCTATTAAAAAGCGTTTGATCTGTGTTGACACCTATTTAATTTTTTAGAAAAAATAATATAGCATTTGGTTGTTAAGGGAAATTTTGAAAAAAAAAATTGAAAAATTGAATTAAAAAACTCAACCGTGTGATTTTGGAGCCACTTTGTTGTTGAGAGGTTGAGCGAAAATCTCCACCTGCGAGAGGTTGAGCGAAAATCTCCACGGGCGAAACGAACTCGAGTTTCCGCTTTATAAATAGGGGGGGGGAACTTCTCTTCGTGGGGGGGCGGAAGAAAAAAAGGAAAAACGGAAGAAGAAGAGAAAAAGTGAAAAGAGAGAAGAGAGAGGGTTCGTTTATTTGAGAATAGGAAGTCAAAAAGGGGGGGCTGTTTTCTTTTCCTTTTACTGACTTGCTGCAGAGGGAAAAGAAGTCTGAGGGAAAAGAGAGCAGGAGGAGAAGACGTGAGAGTGACAGGAGAGAGAGAAAGGTTAAAAAAAAAAAAAATTACTGTTCATCTTCTCCGGAGCCTCCCTCCGTTCGCATCCGCTCAACCGGTCATCCGAGATCTCCACCAGCACGCCTTGCGCCTGGGCCACCGCCGCCCCGTGAAGCTTCCGCCGATCCCCGCCATCGCCGCTCGTCACCCCCGACGACCGCGCCGCAACTCGCGGCCCGGCCAATTCCGAGCCGGCCCGCCGTGCCTCCGCCGCCGCTCCAGCGTCACTCAACACCGGCGGACCTCCATCGCAGCAGCCCACTCCCCGCGACGCGCTGCACCCCGAGAAGCCGCGCCGGCCATCGCGACCTACCGCTGCCCGGCGCGACGCCGGAGCTCTCCCGTCCGCCGATTCATCTCCCTAGCCGCAACGAAGCTTTTGTTTCGCAGTTCGCCCCCGACCCGACGCCCCGGTGAAGCCGCACCCCGCCTCGTCCGCGTGCTCGTCATTGCTCCGAGCCACAAAGAGACGCCAGTTCCTTGTTCCTCCGGCGATTGCTGCCGTGCCCGATCTCACGCCCCCACACTCCCGTGTTGCCGCCTTCGCTTGTAGACACCGACGGCCTGGCATTGTCCTCCGCTCCACCCCGTCAGCCCGGGAGCCGCGAAGTGCGGACCATCGCTGCACACTACCTCGCCGCAACCGAGCCAAAGCCCTTCCGCTCCGACGACGCTGCTGTTGTCCCCTGTCTCGTCTCTGCTTGCAGCTCTCCGCCGGTGCTACTCCGGCCACCTCGGCTCCGGTCACCGGGACCTCTCACCCTTGGCAAGCCACCATCGTTCAGCCGGTTGCTTCCTCGCCATTTCTTCAAGTCTACCGAGAGTTAGACTAGGTAAATTCTTAAGTATTTGGTTTCATAGTTTCTTTTTATTTACTTATAATATATTCTAACTTGATTTGTTTTGATTTAATTTTATCATTAGGAAATTTGTCATATTAAGTTATGATAATCAAAAATATTGACCCGCGAGACGTCGGGTTAGATTTTTGATTATTTCGACTTTTTTGGACAAAATTCATGAATTTCTTTGCATCATTGATTCATATTAAAATGCCATTGTTTTACATGGATGGATTTTTATTTTAGCATGTTATTATTTGCTCATCATATATCATGCATCATATTAGATATTTAGGTTTATACACATTCCACATTTGAAGCAACGTATTTTATTTTTTAGATTCATGTAGAATTAGGATGATTTTCCTTTAATAAAACCAAAAAAAAAAAATGATGTTATTTAGGTTATATAGATTTTATAATGCACACATTATATGTTGTGTTTTAATTAGAAGGTTATAGGTTAATGTTTTAACATTCTCATCATGTAGTATTTTTTTTATAAAAAAAACAAAAAATGCCAAAAATTAGCATTGCATCATTATGTCACCTTTTTTTTTAATAAAAATTACTAGGTCATTTCAAATAAAAAAAGAAAACACAAAAGTCTTTTACCCGGTTAATTAACAGGTTAGTTCATAATTAATCCAATGTCATGTCATCATTGTTTAATATAAGGTTGCATATGTGTAAAAAAAAAAATCATTAAAAAAAATCACAAAAAGAACATGCATATAGAATTATTATGTCATTCATCTCATGTCATGAAACACATGCATATTTAGGATTATATAAATAAGATTGCATACATATAGTGATAGTTCTAGTTAGGCTATACGAATTGCATTTCCATATTATTAAAGTAAAATCCATGCATATTAAATTTAGATCAAGATTGCATATAATTAACATTTTTTTTATAAAAAAGGAAAAAAGAAAATTAGGTGTCCGGTCATTTAGAAATCATGTTTAGGACATGCATTTTTGTTAATATTTTTCCATTGAATGTTACTTTATTGATTGTGCACCTGCATGACCACCATTTGCATGTTAGTAGCTTAGATTAAAATTAATCAACATTGTTTGCAAAATATTTTAAAAAAAAAAAATAAAAGGTACCGAAAGGGCGTTAGACTAATCTAGCGTAATCATGTCCCCGGACTTGTTGAATCTCGGTTCGTAAAAATAAAGTATTCTCTCATACTTTATTTGGGTTTCTAGTCAACCCTAATTGATTAGTGGCGGCTCCAAATTGAATAGAATTGCATGTTTAAATAGATTAATTTCTATCAAGTCGCGATTGGTAGGACTTGAGAGGATCCGTGCCAAGTCTTTAGACTTAGTAATCCATTAGCCTCCTTTCGAATAATTCACCCTTCAAAAAAATTCGGGAAGGTCGCGACAGCTTGGCGACTCCACTGGGGACAGAGTTAAAACTCATAGTGGACATAGGCCTGTTTTTTTTTTTTTTTTAAAAAAAAGAAGAAAAATATTTTGTTTGGCAGTATGGAAACAAGGTACGCTCCTAACATTAAGTGTTAAATGTTCTTGCAGATGGGAGGTATAAGGGGAGTAGTCTTTGCTAACCCTTGTTTTGCAGGTTGGAGTTAATGATGAATGGTTGAGTTTAAACTATAGAAGTGTTGTTTGCAATTAAACTGTCGTGCATGTTTTATTGTTTTTAGCACTACACTATAGCACACACGACCTGCTGTCGGACCTGGGCTGCGATAGGATTTTTAGGATGGTGTTGAGAAGGATACTTCCTCTAAAGCGAGACCGCTATATAGAGGTTGACCTTCTCTTCCCGAAAGTTCTTCATGGTGTCGAATGTGTTTGTCCATATCCGCGAGACTGCGTGATTATTAGACATTCCATTCGGCGAGCCGGAGTTAGGGGACTGATACGTTAATGCGAGACTGCAACGGTCAGATCATCCTCTTAGCTCCATTTTGTTAAGCCATCTAGATAGAAATCGAACCCCACATTTCATGCGTCTGTCTATGTGGTTGCCATTTTTCTCTGTGAAGTAAGTATTCCTACCTTATACTATGCAATCTATTTGCTTTATTGCACATTCTTTTGGTTCATGACAAAAGGTCAATCATTAGGTTTTAATCTGTATGCAATGGGGAGATCCGATGTTCAATTCATTCCAACTCCCAAGATTGAGCTCAGAGGATGGTGGAACAATTTAAGTAAAGAAGGTCAAGATTATGTGGAGTCGATACTGGGGCGGCTCATCCCCCTTTTGGATATCGGAGTCCATAGTGGTGTTTTGCAAGCTGTATCGCAGCACTTTTGGTGTCCCGAGACGGCTACATTTATCTTTGGTAAGAATGAGCTAACTCCAACACTTTGGAAGAGTATAGCGTCATCATAGGAATGCCCCTGAGACTGAACTTGTTAGGCCACCTCTTGGTATGGAACCCACATTAATTTTATCTCAATTTCTAAGAATTAAAACTAATGAGGTTAAGAAAGTTTTGAAAGCTAATTGTAATGCATGCCCTTTCTCCTTTTTGGCTAATCATTTTTTAAATCAGTCTTCAATGCGCCAAAAGGGTAGGATATTCATTTTAGCATTCTTTGGACTTATAATATTTCCTCATCGAAAAAATGCTATTGATCCCTCGATTGCATGGGTGGTCATACAAGCATGCGCTGGCATGAACTTTATAAACATGATTTTAGCTGAGACATTTTTGTCCCTCAACCGTTTTAAACAAAATGGAGAAAAAATCATGAATGCCTCTCCTGAGCTTTTACAGATTTGGTTTCTTTCTCACATGAAGGAGTTTGGTCATTTCATGCGTCGAGGTGAAATTGATGATTCTAGTTACCCAATAAAGAGATTTTCAATCTTAGAGAAAAGTATACCGGAAAATCATTTTCCGATTGGGTGACTTTTCTTAAAAATCCAGATCTCGAGGGCTTCCTATGGTATGCTAAATGGTTCCATGTTAGCGTGGCTCGTTTCTCTCACAAGACAGATAATCCAATTCCACTGATGGGAATTACTGGTGCAACATCTTACTATCCTTATAGAGTGGCCCGCCAGTATCGAGTGCTCCAAGATATCCCACCTCCTCTCCGAGTGGATCTGTTTCAAGCCCGCTTCGTGCGCAAGGATCACAAATACCTCGATGAGATCGAGCGTCTTGAAAATGCATGGAAGGAATGCCATCCGGAAAAGATTGTGGTGCCTAGAAGATTGAAAGGAAATGAGATGATTTTTCATGCCTCGGATTATTATATCCACCATCATGAGATCCCTCAAGCTCTACTTCCTGTGATACCTGAAGTGACCATGAAGTCCACTCGTAAAGCACAAATTGAAAATCTTGAAGAAACGGTGGAGAGGAAAGAAGCTCGTATTTCGGAGTTGGTTCGACAGAACAAGAAGCTTCGAAAGACTGTGATCTCCCAATTGTATATAGAAAAGAGTCGCTAGATTTAGGAGTTTAATTCTGGCTTTATGATGTTATTTCAATTTCTTAGATTGATGTTTTAGGAATTTAATTTCCTAGGGAGTTATGTTAGCATTTTAAGTTGATGTTTTGGAATTTGATTTCACTTAATAAAATAAGCGATTGACCGTTGTCATGGACCAATCTTATTTGTTATAATACTTACTATATTATTTTACATTGACAGGTGACAACACGGCTAACCTAAGATCACCAATCCGTACTCGTTCCAGAGCAACAATGGCTGATAACACCGAACAAACACGTGTTGCTGAACAAACTCGCATCGCTGCCCTCGAATCGGAGATGAAGCAAGTCCTAAATGTTCTTGAGCAGCTCTCCAAGCAAATTGATTCTCTCCGGGCAAACACGCCCCACCAGCTCCGCAAGTTGAAGTGGTGTTACCACAACATGCTCCCGTGATCGATCCGAAAGATAAAGGCAAGAACACTTTCGCAATTGGGACATCAACCCTCGATGGTGCTTCTAAGGAGAAAATTACTGACGTGCCTCAAATTGTTGTTGATGAGGAGGTCCAAGTGATACACTCGGCTATACCGAAGACAGAACAAGAAAAACGCATGGCAAAAATCGAAGAGAAACTCAAACAGCTGCAGGGTTCCTTTATCCAAGGCCCAACTGATTTGTCCCACTATGCAAAAGTCAAAATGCCGAAGAAGTTCAAAATGCCGGACTTTGAAAAGTATGATGGCACTTCTTGCCCGAAGATCCACTTGCAGACGTATGTGGTCAGGATGACCCAATATGTTGATAACATCCCCTTGATGATTCAACAATTTCAAGCGAGCTCGACAGACCGGCACCTTTGCAGTGGTACATCATGAAGAAGATTAATCTGCTTTGGAGACTTGGGAGGATTTGACCGATGCCTTCTTCAAGCAATATAAGTATAATATTGACGTCACTCCATCTCGAGAAGATTTACTTCGCACTGAGAAGAAGAGGACGGAATCTTTCAAGGCATATGTCACGAGATGGAGAACCGTAGCTGCTCAGATTACTCCGGAGCCGACAGAAAAAGAGTTGATGGATTTGTTCATGAAGACACTCCCGCCTGAATATCGAAATCGGATGTTAGGATCGACTGCTGAGTCGTTCAATCAGCTAATCCCTGTTGGCGAGCAAATTGAAGTAGCATTACGTGATGGATGGGCATCTGATCAAACCAGCTCGTACAGGAGAGTCTCAGTCAAGAAGGATAAGGAGCCTGTAGCGGAAGTTAATGCAGCATATGTTCAACCCCCTCGCCCCGTCTTGAACACTCATCAGGGAGGAGCACGACCATTCTTCGGCCAGCAGAAGAACTCTTCCAGGCGTCAATTTACGCCTCTTCCTAAGCCATTGTCAAAGATCTTGCCAACCCTTCAGAAGAAAGGATTACTCGCTAAGGAGCCTAAGCGACCTAATCCCGAGCGTTTCCCCAACTATGATCCTTCCAAGACATGTACTTACCATATGGGAGAGATGGGGCATTCTGTTGACGATTGCTATACACTGCGACACAAAATCCAGAATCTGTTGGATGCTAAGGTGGTCTCATTCCGTGATGCGCAGCCGAACATCCAGAATAATCCACTCCCTGATCATCCAGGAGCTGTGAACGCCATTTTCAGTTTTGATGCTAGGCGAAAGAGGAGCTTGAGAGTACATGTGGATGATGTTTATAATGGTTTAGTTCGAGCTGGATACTACTCAGATGTAGAAGAGCCTACCATGTCTCAGAAGGTGCAAAGAGTTAAAGCAATGTCCAAGAAGGGAATGATTGTCTACGCAGATCCTGTTGACACCGTTTCGACTATCACTCCAATCATTATTGATCTGGAAGAGGAGTTTTCTGATTTTGAGGATGACTTTACTGGTTTAAACATTGGAGCTAATGATCCCCTAGCTTTTGACATGCCACCGTTGGAAGATGCGTCGGATGAAGATGGATTAATTATCAACGATGTGCCCCCACCGGATGATGAAGAATTGATTCTTGATGTTACGCAACCCTATGCTTACACGAATAATAAGGCGGTACCATGGTGTTATGATGCGGAGATAGATGTGGTCACTCGATCGGGACGCACTTACGCTCAGGCCAACTCACAACCTGTCAAGCCAGTCACTGATGAGGAGGCTAAAGAATTCTTAGCTATAATTAAGGCAAGTGAGTATAGCGTAGTGGACCAACTTCGTAAAATGCCGGCACAAGTCTCCATATTAGAGTTATTGTTGACATCGGAGAAACATCAAAAGGCCTTGATGAAAGTCCTTAACGAAGTACATATCCCAGAGTCCATTGAACCTGAGAAGTTAGGGGAATTGTGGGGGCCATTTTGTTAAACGACCAAATTACCTTCTCGATGATGAAATCCCGAGAGGAAGGAAGAGGACATGGCAAAGCCCTTTATATCTCAGCCAAGTGTCGAAATACCTTGGTGTCCCGTGTGCTCATTGATAATGGATCGGCTTTAAACATATGCCCTCTTGCAACTCTAAAACGTCTTGGGTATGATTTGGGGAAAATTCGCACGGCTAAAACCTCTCGTTCGAGCATTTGATGGAACCAAAAAAAGAAGTAGTTGGGGAAGTTGATTTGGACTTGCAAATAGGGCCGGTGGTATTTAATGCAGTTTTTCAGGTCTTGGACATACCTACTGACCTTCAACTTTTTGTTAGGTCGTCCATGGCTTCATGCGGCGGGCTGTTTCTTCAAGTCTTCATCGAAAGTGAAGTTTGTGACGGAAGGGAAGCTTATTACCGTTCGAGGAGAGGATGAGTTCAAGATTTATCATGAGACGGCTATCCCTTATATTGAACCAGATTGTAAAGAAGAATCCAGTTTTCAAGCATTTGAGTTGGTTTCGACCATTCATGTCTCTCAAGGCACTACCCTACCCACTCCAAAGTTATCAAAGTCGGCAATCATGGTAGGCAAGACCATGGTCGGGAGTGGTTTTGTTCCGGGTAATGGTTTAGGCCGGCATGGTCAAGGCACTCGCCAACCAATTGAGGCCGGGCGGAATTCATATACTACTGGATTGGGCTATCGTGGTAGAGGTGGACGATCCGGTAGAGGAAGAGGAAGAGGACGAGGACAAATTGGCTTCATTGTACCCCATATTAGGTCCACATTCCCTGGGCCTGCGAAGATGATGCATGAAGAAGGGGGGTGATCGGTACCTGTGTTCAATACTCCAAGCCTCCAGGTGCTGACGTTGATGTTATTCCTGTCGGATGGGGAGAGACAGACAAGCCAGTCGCAGACACCATTCGATCCACTGGAAAAGACGACACACTCGGAGGAATGGCCGAATTGTTCAAAGAGAACTTAGTGTTTGCCATCGACGAAGTTCGAGAGTAGGAGAATTTTAATTATTCGCACACTCCTTTGCACAGGAGTTTTTTTTATTGCTTTCCGTATTTACATTTCCATTCCTAGGGTTTCTATCATTTCAATAATGTAATTCGCTTTTCATCCAATAAAATACATGGAAATTTTCATGTTTTTGAGGGCATGTTGAAGTACACCAAACTAGCCCGGTGATGATATCCAGCCGATAAAAGAAAAGAAAAATCCAAGGAGAATTCTGAGGCCTGGGCTTCATCATGCTTCCTCATGTCAAAATATTTTTTTTAAAAAAATGGTTTTTGCCAAAGAATTTCAAAAAATCTAGGTTACTCTGTTTGTCTTTCTAATCCATCTACTTTATGTTTCAGGGACGATCATATAACATGCAAAGGTGTGGGTATGATCCAATCCAATACAACAAGCATTGATAATGGTATTTCTGAAGACTCGATTGAGGTGCAATGTAGCTGGGAACAACATGAAAAAGCCAAGGCTCTCACGTCCGAACAGACCGTCACCATTAATTTAGGTGACACTGAAGAAGCCAGAGAGGTGAAAATTGGGGCAAATCTCCCCAAAGATGAGGCCAAGCACCTGATTCAGCTACTGAAGGAATATCAGGATATCTTTGCATGGACCTATGCTGATATGTCTGGTTTAGACCCGTCAATTGTGGAGCATTGCCTACCTACTAATCCGGCGGTGCCACCTAAGAAGCAAAGGTTGCGGAGAACTAAGCCTGAGCTCTCAAAGAAGATAGAGGAGGAAGTGATGAAGCTATTGAAGGTGGGATTCATTGAAGTATCACAATACCCTGAATGGGTGGCCAATATTGTTCCAGTAATGAAGAAGGACGGTCGGGTTCGAGTTTGTGTTGATTATCGGGATCTGAACAAGGCTAGTCCGAAAGATGATTTTCCGTTACCACACATAGATGTCCTTGTGGATAGTACCGCTGGTTTTGAACTATTCTCATTTATGGATGGTTTTTCCGGATACAATCAGATAAGGATGAAGGAGGAAGACAAGGAAAAGACTGCCTTTATCACCCCATGGGGAACCTTTCATTATAAGGTTATGCCCTTCGGACTAAAAAATGCTGGGGCAACTTACCAGCGAGCCATGATAGCACTGTTTCACGACATGATGCATCAAGAAATTGAGGTCTATGTTGATGATATGATTGCAAAGACTCGACCTGGAAAAAGCCACATCGAGACCTTGAAGAAGCTGTTTGATCGGCTCCGTGGGTTCAAGCTTCGACTAAATCCCGCTAAGTGCGTGTTCGGAGCAACATCTGGTAAATTACTTGGATTCATTGTGAGCAATAAAGGGATTGAAATCGACCCGGCTAAAGCTAAGGCCATTTGTGAGCTCCGACC
The DNA here is from genome assembly GCA_014182575.1 of Eucalyptus decipiens. Lineage (NCBI taxonomy): Eukaryota > Viridiplantae > Streptophyta > Magnoliopsida > Myrtales > Myrtaceae > Eucalyptus > Eucalyptus decipiens. The sequence continues at coordinate 20,294,209 of CM024618.1, read as the reverse complement.
TCCGTCAACGGTGAAAGAAGTCCGGAGCCTTTTGGGGAGGTTGAATTACATTGCTCGATTCATTTCCCAACTTTCTGAAACCGCCAAGCCATTCTTCAAGCTCTTAAAGAAGAATGCACGAGTCAACTGGGACGATGAATGTCTAGAAGCGTTTGACAAGTTGAAGTGTTACTTGATGAATCCACCAATGCTTGTCCCGCCATTACCAGGGCATCCTTTAATTCTCTACCTCACCATTCATAGTGAGTCACTAGGTGCAATGTTGGCTCAAGAAAGTCCCGTTGAGTAAAAGAACGAGCCATTTATTACTTGAGTAAGAAGTTCACCGTATCGAGATGAAGTATCCCGAGGTCGAAAAGACTTGTGTGGCTTTGGTGTGGGTATTGCATAGATTGCGACAATACACATTGCATCACCAGACTTTCCTCGTGATCGAGAACGACCCCATCAAGTACTTACTTGATCGACCCGCTTTGGTGGGTAAGTTGGCCAAATGGCAAATTTTAATTTCCGAATTTGATGTGCAATTCATGCCACAAAAGTCGGTTAAGGGACGAGTGATCGCTGACCTATTGGCCGAGAATTCAGGAATCCCTAATGATGATGATAGTTTCCTTGATGACCGTGTCTTGAACGTAAATGAAGACTTGTGGAAGATGTTCTTTGATGGAGCTGTAAACTTGTCTGGTTCTGGTACTGGAGCAGTTCTAATATCCCCAGATGGACAACACTATCCGGTGGCTGCAAAATTGATATTCCCATGCACTAACAATGTGGCTGAGTATGAAGCTTGCATCCTCGGGCTTCAGGCCGCAATTGGGATAGGTGTGGCCAAGTTAAAAGTGTTCGGAGACTCCACACTAATCATAATGCAGACCGTAGGTGAATGGAAGACCAAGGAGGCCAAGTTGCTCCCATACCACAAGTATTTAGAAGATCTGGTGGAAAAGTTCGAGGAAGTTTCGTTCGAGTACTTGCCAAGGTCTCATAATCAATTTGCAGACGCACTTGCAACGTTGTCTTCTATGTTGCAAGTCACTGATGGGTTAGAGGTTGAGCCTCTGAAAATAGAGGTTTTGCCGAAGCCAACTTATTGCATGGTAGTGATAGAAGAACCGAATGGAAAACCATGGTACCATGACATCATGACCTATATTCAAAAGCAGGAGTTCCCAGAAGGTAGCAATCCAGTTGACCGAAAGCATCTCATGAAGCTTGCCTCCAAATTCTTTATTAGTGGGGATACATTATACAAGCGGTCATTCGACTCCATCCTACTTAGATGTGTCAACGCTAAGGAAGCCACTCAGTTGATGGAAGAAATACATGAAGGAGTGTGTGGTCCTCACATGAGCGGCCACATGTTAGCAAAGAAGATTATGAGACTAGGTTACTTCGGGTGACCTTGGGCGGATTGCATTCAACATGTCCGGAGTTGTCACCGTTGTCGATTTATGGAGACAAGATAAATGTCCCTCCAAATGAGCTGCATCAAGCGTCGAATCATGGCCCTTTTCGATGTGGGGCATCGATGTAATCGGCCGATTAATCCGAAAGCCTCGAACGGTCATCGTTTCATCCTTGTCGCTATCGATTATTTCACAAAATGGATAGAGGCAGCATCCTATGCAGTTGTCACCGCAAAGAATGTCGTGAAATTTGTGCGACGGGATATTATTGCCCGTTATGGCGTGCCTGAAGCCATCATCACAGATAACGGGACAAACCTAAACAACAAACTTGTCAATGATTTGTTCAAGGAGTTCAAAATTCGTCATTTGAATTCATCGCCCTATCGTCCTCAGATGAATGGTGCGGTTGAAGCAGCGAATAAGAACATCAAGAAAATCCTGGCAAAGACAACTGATAATTATCGTGACTGGCATGAGCGGCTTCCTTACGCTCTGATGGCGTATAGGACTTCAATGCGCACCTCTATTGGGGCAACTCCTTTTTCTTTGGTGTATGGCATGGAAGCAGTCCTGCCAGTTGAAGTAGAAATCCCTTCTCTAAGAGTATTGTCTCAGTCTAAGCTGACGGAAGCTGAATGGACACAGCAGAGGCATGACCAACTCAATTTGATTGATGAAAAACGATTGAAGGCCATATGTCATGGTCAATGTTATCAACAGCGGGTGGCCAAGTCCTTTAATCGGAAGGTTTGCCCAAGGCGTTTCAAAGTCCATGATTTGGTGCTACGCAAGATGCTACCAATTAACCTTGATCCTCGTGGCAAGTTCACTCCAAATTACAAGTGGGCCATACATCGTGAAGAAAGTACTTCCTGGAGGTGCTTTAATCTTGGCAGAAATGGATGGGCGTGAATTCACAAATCCTGTAAATTCTGATGCTGTAAAGAAATACTATCCATAAATAAAAGGGCTCGTAAAAACCTTTTCCTCACTCAAAGTTGATCAAATCTCTAGTGTATAATGTTGCATATTTTATTTTTGCAGGGGCAAAGAATGGATATGAGCAACGGTGTCTTTTATCTTTGCAAGGAGCCTCTATGAGCTCCTTTGCAAAGAGGGGCAAGACATAGACACTTAACAGCTTTGACTTTATGATTTGATGGAGCATGGCTTTTTGTCATTATAGAATGCTTTCACATGATATTATGCAATTTGTCAATTCCACTTGAAATTTATCAAAATGGATAATTCAGTGAAAGATGTCGAATTACTTGAACATGCTAAATGAGGTGTGAAAGGCAAGCCTTATCCCATACACAGTCCCTTGTTTATACATTGTGAGGTGAGTATGAAAACGTCTTGTACTTCAAGGTGAAGAGTTTTCTTGCGAAAAGTACGACAACTAAAATGACGAGGGCAGTTCATTTCTCTATCAATGAACCCTTGTTTAACCCTTCTTTGAGCCCAAATACTTGAAGAATTTCTTTCATACTACCCCTGTCAAGAACCACCCCACATCGGGGCAAATGGAGGTAAGTTGACATTGAAGGAGAAGGAAAATGATGAAATTTTCTTGCTTTCACTTGCATCAATCTTCAAGTTGTGCTATTACATTGAATTCATGTGATAATTTAAGTGCCTTAGGATGACGAAGAGCGGTTCTTTCTTTATCCTACACACTTATATCATTTGCATAGCCCACTTGAGCCTATGAATTCATTTCATGTCAAACCCAGTTGGTGATCATCCCCCACACTGGGGCAAGATGAAAGACAATCATTCAAATAGCATGGTCTGAAATGCTGATGAAAGAAGACTGTGTGAGTCAAAAAGAAAATAGATGCAAAAAATAAGGGGCATGAAAAAGCAGTGTGCCTAGTAAAAGTAAGGCCAATGCCCATGAAAAAGAAGAGAAAATCACTGATGAATTGGGGGCAAAAAAAGCGGTGTGCCTGATTGATGCCCATCATCAAAGAAAATAATTTTTAAAAAGAAAAAAATGTTGAGAAAAGATCTCCAGTTGAATAATTATTGGCATCAGTGATAAACTCTTGAGCCAATAAAGAAATTTGTCAAGAAGACAATCCGTGGCGAAGAAAACTCGGTGGTAATGTCAAGATGATCACCAACTCTTACCCATTACACACATTTTTGAGCCTAACGATCCTTTCGTTTCTCAAAGCCCATGAACCCAACCTATGTTACGTCCCTTACAAAGTCTCTTCAGATTAGGGCACTTAAATTAACATAGGAGTTCACATGTTTTGAGCATTGCTCGAAGAAGTGCGAGCAAGATTATTTCTTTCTCATTTTGCAGGGTTCTTGACTTGTAAACCCGAAGATGATTACAGAATTGTTCTTTCAATTGCTTTGACTAAAAGAGTCCCTTTTGCTAAGCCATTGACCAAACCCACATTACAATCCTTGTTAAAAACCTCTCAGATTGGTGAGGTCGTACTGATTGCAAGAAAATTCGAACTCTTGTCGACAAGATGATGATAAGATTGAGTGATATATCCCCGCATCAATGGTCGGGACAAATAACCCCTCCTAAATGAGAGCGAGTGAAAAAGCCTTTTTCACACCAAAAGTGTCTCGTTTAGCATGTTCAAGAGATTCACAGCTTAGTGAAAATCTTCTTGATAATTTTTCCTGGTGGAAGTTTGAAAAAGCCATCATGTATGGACTTTCTTTTATAAAAAGAATGAAATGAATTTTTTCTCAAAGACCAAAAGATTTGTCTTTGAAGCCCTGAGTTTGTTCATTTATCTTGGTGCTTGATGAGAATTCCAAGTATCCATTTATAAAATCTTTTCAAATGTCTAGTTTGAGTTCCAGATGTTTGAACCTTAAATGCTTGATGTGATTTCCAAGTGTTTGTCTTTTAAACATCGATGTGATTTTGATGTTTAGTAAAATATTTTCAAATGTCTAATGTGAACTTGAGATATTTGAACCCTTAAATGCTTGATGAGACTTCCAAGTGTTTGTCCTTCCAAACGTCGATGTGATTTCCAGATGTTTATTAAATATTTTCAAATGTCTAGTATGAATTCAAGAAATTTGAACATTTAAATGCTTGATGTGATTTCCAAGTGTTTGTCTTTTCAAATATCTGATGTGATTTCCAGATGTTCAGTAAATGCTTTCAAATGTCTGACATAAAAATCAGATTTTTGAAATTTTAAGTACTTGATGCAATTTCCAGGTGCTTGGGATCTGATGAGAGTTCCAGATCTTTAAAGACTTTGAGCCTTTCAATTATCTGAAGAGATTTCCAGATGTTTGTCAGGTCTCATAGGAGTCATTTCACACTTAATAATACTTTTCTGGATCTCCAGATAAGTATGACAGGTGCGTGTTCTTCTTTGCATTTGCATTTCATTGAGCATGGACACATTGAAATATATGTTCTTGACCAAATCATTGCATTCTTTATTGCATGACCTTGCATTTATTTGAGTCCAAAAAAAAAAAAAAGTCATTACAATTGACATTTGCATATGCATTTCACATTCATTTTGCATTCATTCTCGCATAGTCTAAATTTAGGTGTCATTTATCTTTGAAGGAAACCTCTACGAGCTTCCCTTCAAAGAGGGGCAGCTGTTGACACCTATTTTAAAATTTAATTTTTTTAGAAAAAATAATATAGCATTTGGTTGTTAAGGAAAAATTTTGAAAAAATTTTGAAAATTTTTTTGAATTCAAAAACTCAACCGTGTGATTTTGGAGCCATTTCTTTGTTGAAGAGGTTGAGTGAAAATCTCCACTGCGAGAGGTTGAGCGAAAATCTCCACGGCGAAACGAACTCGAGTTTCCGCTTTATAAATAGGGGGAACTCTTCTTCGTGGGGCGGAAGAAAAAGGAAAAACGGAAGAAGAAGAAAATTCAAAAGAGAGGGTAGTTTATTTGAGAATAGGAAAAGTCAAAAGGGGGGCTGTTTTCTTTTCCTTTTCCCTTGCCGCAGAGGGAAAAGAAGTCCGAGGGAAAAGAGAGAGGAGGAGAAGACGTGAGGAGTGAGGGAGAAAGAAAGGTTAAAAAAAAAAAAATTACTGTTCATCTTCTCCGCCGAGCTCCCTCCGTCTTCGCATCCGCTCAACCGGTCATCCGAGATCTCCACCAGCACGCCTTGCGCCGGCCACCGCGCGCGCCCGTGAAGCTTCCGCTGCACCGATCCTTGCCATCGCCGCTCGTCTTGCCCCCGACGACTCGGCGCCTCGACCACCCGAAACCCTCGCGGCCCGGCCAATTCCGAGCCGGCCAAGCGCGTGCCTCCGACACCGCCGCTCCCGCTACCACCAACACCACCGTGACCTCCATGCCACCCGAGCCCACCTCCCCGCGCGTCTCCGCACCCGCCGAGAAGCCGCGAAGCCATCGCGACCTCTTGCTGCCCAGCGCGCCGGAGCTCTCCGTCCGCCGATTCATCTCCCAGCCGCAACGAAGCTTTTGTTTCTGCGCAGTTCGCCCCGACCCGACACCCGGTGAAGCCGCACCCCCGCCTCGTCCGCGTGCTCGTGCCGCTCCGAGCCACTAGAGACGCCGGCAGTTCCTTGTTCCTCCCGGCGATTGCCGCCGTGCCGTGCCGATCTCACGCCCCACACTCCGTGTTGCCGCCTTCGCTTGTAGACACCGACGGCCTGGCGTTGTTCTCGCTCCGCCCGTCAGCCCGGGAGCCGCGAAGTGCGGACCATCGCGCACACTACCTCGCGCAACCGAGCCAAAGCCCTTCCGCTCCGACGATGCTGCTGTTGTCCCCGTCTCGTCTCTCGCTTGCAGCTCTCCGCCGGTGCTACTCCGGCCACCTCGGCTCCGGTCACCAGGACCTCTCACCCTTGGCGAGCCACCATCATTCTTTGCTTCCTCGCCATTTCTTCAAGTCTACCGAGAGTTAGACTAGGTAAATTCTTAAGTATTTGGTTTCATAGTTTCTTTTTATTTACTTATAATATATTCTAACTTGATTTGTTTTGATTTAATTTTATCATTAGGAAATTTGTCATATTAAGTTATGATAATCAAAAATATTGACCCGCGAGACGTCGGGTTAGATTTTTGATTATTTCGACTTTTTTATGACAAAATTCATGAATTTCTTTGCATCATTGATTCATATTAAAATGCCATTGTTTTACATGGATGGATTTTTATTTTAGCATGTTATTATTTGCTCATCATATATCATGCATCATATTAGATATTTAGGTTTATACACATTCCACATTTGAAGCAACGTATTTTATTTTTTAGATTCATGTAGAATTAGGATGATTTTCCTTTAATAAAATAAAAAAAATGATGTTATTTAGGTTATATAGATTTTATAATGCACACATTATATGTTGTGTTTTAATTAGAAGATTATAGGTTAATGTTTTAACATTCTCATCATGTAGTATTTTTTTTATAATAAAAACAAAAAATGCCAAAAATGAGCATTGCATCATTATGTCACCTTTTTTTTAATAAAAATTACTAGGTCATTTCAAATAAAAAAAGAAAACACAAAAGTCTTTTACCCGGTTAATTAACAGGTTAGTTCATAATTAATCCAGTGTCATGTCATCATTGTTTAATATAAGGTTGCTTATGTGTAAAAAAAAAATCATTAAAAAAAAATCACAAAAAGAACATGCATATAGAATTATTATGTCATTCATCTCATGTCATGAAACACATGCATATTTAGGATTATATAAATAAGATTGCATACATATAGTGATAGTTCTAGTTAGGCCATACGAATTGCATTTCCATATCATTAAAGTAAAATCCATGCATATTAAATTTAGATCAAGATTGCATATAATTAACATTTTTTTTATAAAAAAGGAAAAAAGAAAATTAGGTGTCCGGTCATTTAGAAATCATGTTTAGGACATGCATTTTTGTTAATATTTTCCATTGAATGTTACTTTATTGATTGTGCACCTGCATGACCACCATTTGCATGTTAGTAGCTTAGATTAAAATTAATCAACATTGTTTGCAAAATATTTTAAAAAAAAAATAAAAGGTACCGAAAGGGCGTTAGACTAATCTAGCGTAATCATGTCCCCGGACTTGTTGAATCTCTGGTTCGTAAAAATAAAGTATTCTCTCGTACTTTATTTGGGTTTCTAGTCAACCCTAATTGATTAGTGGCGGCTCCAAATTGAATAGAATTGCATGTTTAAATAGATTAATTTCTATCAAGTCGCGATTGGTAGGACTTGAGAGGGTCCGTGCCAAGTCTTCAGACTTAGTAATCCATTAGCCTCCTTTCGAATAATTCACCCTTCAAAAAATTCTGGAAGGTCGCGACAATCTGAAGTCAATACGCCTCGGTGTTTCTTTAAATTAGTGTAGTACTTGTTGTCGAGCCTGTTGGGAGTGACAAAGTCCAATGGGACCGTCGGGTCGCTGGTGCCGCCATTGTTCGGACACTTCGCTTTCAGTTCACAGGCCAACTTGGGTTCCATTGAAGGGTCCTGCTTGTGAGTGGCGTTGAAGGAGTACAAGCGGTTCGCGAAGGAGGAACAGTGCGAGACTCCGATCGAATGCGCACCGGATAGTGTCACCATTTCGTCTAGAGAGAGACCTTTCCTTGCAAAATTAGCTTCTAACTGTTGAGTATCCAAGGAAGGAGGGGGAAGATTCTGGGACGGCTCGTCTCTGAGGGAGACTAGCCCATCGCGGCGACCAGCCGGGACTGCGTAGTTAATGCTGCCCAGCTTGTAGGTGCTGTCGCGGGCTGCGAATGCCAGAATATCGGCACAGGAGACCGTCGAGGGGCATAGATACTCTAGCTCGGCCTTCGCCTCGTCGATGACTTCGTAGCCTCGTAAGCTTGGGTTGTTCGCGGGATGCTCCTTCTCTGATGGGTTGCCCGGTGTTGAATCGAGCAAAATTGATGCATCGCAACCCTATTATTGTTTCAAAAAATACGAAAATCATCAGAATTGCTGAAATGCATCTGCATAAGGAACGTCGATTATTAAGTTACTGCTTATTGAAATCAAGATTGTTATTGCTACTTCAGAAATGTTGTAAGAAGTGTTTGCATACCCGAACAAAGCAATCATGGAAGTGCATTCTAATAAGCCCAGCACCAATGCCGGGATTTCTGGCCACCGCCTTGTTCACGGCTTTTCGAACGACAGACTCCGCAGCCGGGCAAGTGGAGCGGTAGAATTCGACTTGGAGAGTTGCTGAACCTGAGTTCAGCATTGTGGTGAGCAAGAAAATGACACAGAAGCCGAAAGAGGTTTCCATAGTTTTCATTTCCAGGAATGAACCAGGATAGGAGCCGACAAAGGGGTAGAAAGAATATCGAATGTGAAATCACTTGAGAGTGAGGGTTTGGAAGAAGATGAATACGATATGGAGGTAAGAGAGAAACCGAGTGGGCGATGGAGAGAAGATGAAATGTGAAATGTGTCTTTATAGATCGGATTGGACGTGTGACAATCACATTAAGATAATATTAAGGTCGGTTTTGATTGATTCGTGGAAGAAAGCGTGTGTTGCAGCTGTGCTTTCGCAGGCACAGATAAGAAGCAAAAGAAGAAAACGAGGAAAGTTTCAACGTGAAGGTGGACGAGCGTGAGACTTTTTGAACGGTTCGTCCTGAACTGGTCTTTAAGGAAAGAAAAAAAACAAAGGTCTCTCTTCGAACCATTGCAAGGGACAGCGTTTGCCTGCACTTTTATGGGAAAATATTTCAAAAATTCATTCCAACTAATTTTGGTTTGAAATTACTAACGCGGTAGTTGTGTCACATAGGACGGTCAACATCCACATTAGTAATTTTCAACCAAAATTAATTGAAATGACTATATTGACAAATCGTTGAAAGGATTAAGACTAAATTGGCAAAATTAAAAAGTTTATGATAGAATTGGTAACCATATAATAAGTTTGCAAATTTTTGAACAAATTTCCCGGTTTTCAAAGAAGTCAACTTGGTGGTGAGAGGGCTGCAGAGAGCTTATCGTCACCTTCTCAAGTTCCTAGTATTGTACTGATTCTGATTTCTTCTTTTGTGTTAGGTACTGATAGATCGATTAATATTTGATTATGCAGGCGTACGTGACTTTGGTTCGGTCAACCAATTTAGCTCCACGCCACCGCGTAATGATTTTTAATTATATTATTAATATATAACTGCATGTGACATACGTATTTGTTCAAATTATTGTATGCAAAGGATGAGAATCGTCTAAGAATGATCGGATCATTCACTATAATATATTTGGAAATTTGAGACTAGAAATTTGCCTTTAGAGATCGATTATTTGGCTTTTAAGCTTTCAGTGGCAGCTAAAGGCATCCTGCGTTCCCAAATCGCGGAATCTTTTAGTGGTCAATTAGCTGTAGATTATTCGGCTCATTAACATATATTTTTTGAGTGTTAGTTGACTTACACATGATTAGTCAAGGGTGCTGACGAATTTCAAATGAGTAGTCAAGAAACCTAGGATGGGCACCAAAATCTCAAGCCCGAATCCCTGACTACAAGGCACGAGCATAGACACTGGTCTTAGGTCCATCAAAACTAAACCCGAGAACTCAGTGCCCATGCTTGACTCCCTAGCACGCCGCCTCAGGTTTACAGAGGCCTAGCCCGATCCATGCACCTCAGCTTGGGTCCATCGAGATGGAGTTAGAACGGTAGCGCTTAGGATTGAGACCCTGGTGCCATAAGACTTCGATACTGGTGCTCGTGCTTGGATCCATTGAAGCCAAGACCCATTCCCCTGCTCTTGGACTTAGGTCCATCAAGGTTGGGTCGAAGACCTTGGCACCCTTGCCCGAGTGCATTAGGGCCCAAACTCGGTCCTTGGGCCCAGGCCTTGCATCGATGGACCAAAGTGTGGGGGAATAGGCACGGACATGGCTGGCTTTGATGGACTTAGGCTCAGAAGTGATAGAATCGGGCATGGGCGCTGGGTGCAAGGCCCAACCTCAACAAACCCGGGCACGAGTGCCAAGGACTCGAGCCCAACGTCCCAGGCACGTACATCGGTATCTAGGGCCCAAGTAGGGTGGCCAAGGTCCTGGGCCCAAGCACGATGGCCAAGCTCCTAGGCCCAAGCATTGGGGACGTGGCCCCATTGCCAAGGAACTGGAACAAGTGTTAGGTTCTTATGCCCAAGTGTAGTATTTCTGATCCAAGTGCCGATATTTAATCCCATTTTGAAAAATAATTTTCGATTTTTATAAGAAAAAATCATTTTCCTAAATTTAAATTTTGTTATGAAAACCTTTTTTGTTGACTAGGAAAACATTTCTCGTTAATTTATTTTCATAAGAAAATCAAATATCGAAAAATGATAGAAATAAATTACCAAAAATTATTTTCTACAAAACAAACAAAGCCTTGATCTTGAATATTTTGCCTCTTATAACATACTATAGCAACAATCATTTTGATGAGCCTTTAAGATGGTTTATCTTCTGGTCGAACTTGGTGGATGAATTTTGAAGATAAGGCACAAGATTGAAGAGTCAATAATACAAGTTCCAGTGTTATTAATTGCATTTCTAAATTCCTAGAAGTCTTTAGTGTTATGTAAGTTTCGAAGAGTCAAAGTTCTAAGTACCTAGGCTCTTTATTATGCTTTCTAGTTCCCAAGCCCTTTTAATGCTTTAGTAGTTCCCTAGATATCATCTCTGCTATAATTAGAGGAAGACTCTCATTGTGAGAGCATATCAGACTTTGAGGAATGAAAATATTTGAGATTACCTTTGTTTTAGTGAATATATTTGGAGAGTGGATAACTCTTATTCCAGTCTCTTCATTCTTGGAGAGTGGATTACTCCTTGGTATTTAGCCAAGAAACGCTTTATCCTTGATTGGTGGTTTTCCTTTAAGCCTTGGTGGTGAGCTTCTCTTATCCTGAAATTCGTTAGCCTTGGCAGGTGGCTTGACCTTTAAGCCTTTGTAGTGAACTTCATCTATCCTGGTCCTCATCCTTGGTTGATGGCTCGTCCTCTAGACCCTGGTGGCAATCGTTTTCAATCCCTGCATTTGCATTTCATCGTTCGATAACCATCCCCATACACACCATTTCCATTCACTTAACCAGAAAATTTCTCCTTTCCGAATTACTCACCCACATACACATCACCATGGCATGTGTTGGCCATTGGTAGAAAGAGAGACGAAAGAAAAAGAAAACAAGAAAGGGAAAAAATATATATTTTTTTAATTTTCATGTCAACATCGGTTGTGCCACACGACATCAATTTTTAACCAAATTGGTTAGATGAACTTAATTGGAAATATACAAAAAATTTTTAAATTAAATTTATCCAATTGAAAGGCTTATGACTTTTTTTTCCCTAGTGGAAAAATGTTTAGAAAGGGATTTGTTCCAATAAAATAGATTTAGTTTTTTTTTTTAATACTTTTCCCTTTAGAAATCTACTGGCATGAAATGTGAATCAAAATAAAGGAATGATTGCAATAGTAGAATTGGCCGCTATTAATAAGTACACACTTGAAGTTCACGAAAGAAGAAAATAAATTACACAATTGAAGTAGCAATTAATGAATGAATGAAATGATGTACAAAAAAAAAATCAAAATAAAAGCTTATACATGTTCTAATAAACCTTGTAAGCATCTGCTAGTTCACAACTCTGCAATTTCTCCTAATCTCGCCCTGGCTCCCGGTGAGAATATCGATCGTTCCCATCTTTACCATCGCAGCTGCGAACTTGTTAGCCCATGCTCTGCCATGATTCGCGTGCTTCCTCACGATATATGCTGTCGAAGAGCTATCAAAAAGTGTCTGGTCGGAAGTCAATACGCCTCGGTGGTTCTTCAAATTAGTGTAGCACTTGTTGTCGAGCCTGTTAGGATCATCTCATGATTTTTTAAATTGAAATGTACATGATTAACGGTCTAAATTTTCCTTTGCATCCTATATTTGATGGACTAGATTATATGTGTCGAACAATATGTTTAGGTAGGTGGTAGGATAGAACTTCCCTAACACGATTTAGAAGATTTGATGTTGTGAGTGGGACCGACTTGATCTGAGGTTGTGAGGGTTCAGTGGCAACCTCCTTCTGCCAAGCGAGCAAAGGGAGGGAGAGACAGAGATAAGGGTGTGAGGATTCGAGGGGGCTGGGGGGATGAGTGCTGAAGGCGGCCGTCGCGCATGACACAGAGTTGCGGCTTTTTCGAAGTTGGCAGTAGTGACGACAGCCTTGTTGACGAGCTAGCTGAGGAAATTCGTCAAATGGATGCATCGGATAAAAAAAATGATCTAACATAAATTGATTTATTTATCTCATTTTGACCTACATCATGCAATCCAAATCTAATGACCAATATTTAACCCATACTAAATCAATACTTGACTCTATGCATATTGTTAAAACACTTATATATTTAACTCAATCTAGAAAAATGTATAACCAAACTAAGGTGAAAGCACGTAGTGAGCGAGTGCGAGATCAAAAGATATTCATAAAGGTAGGTTGGATATAAGTAAATTATGAACCGATTAAAAACATATACTAAATCTATTTATGATCCATTTACCAAATATAACTAACTCATATGATAATCTAACTTATCAAATATGGGTTAAGAAGTTGGCCATTCGATGAAAACATGGAGTAGCCTTTCACACGATGGAATTAATATCTTGGTCGTGCTAATCGTTATATACTTCTTTGTGGTGTTGCCCTCCTTTCGCTTGGGTTTAAAAAATATTTTCTGGTTTTGCCCTTCAAAAGTTTTTAGGAACTCAAATGAATATAACTTACTGAAGTTCCAAATAAAAGTTTCAGTACTTCGAAGAAGAAGAAGAAGAAGAAGTCCATGCCTATTGGGATGATGCATGGAAAAAATGAAAAAGAGCAATTAGTTGTTATACCAAGAAATGAGCAAGCAATCATAGCGAAAGATCATGTCAAGACAACATCTAGCTAACATAGGATTACTTAAAACCTGCAAATATCCCTTTATGTACTTCCTCAAGAATTCTTAAACCAAATCAATGAAATTAAATCAGATGAATACACACTTGAAGTTGAGGACAAAAAAAATGATAATACACACTTGAAGCAGCAATGAAAGAAATAAAACAATGTCGGATGAAATGTCAAAGTTAAACCTAATGGTCCATATCTAGTTCACCACCCTGCATTTCCTCCTAATCTCACCCTCGTTCCCGGTGAGGACGTCAATCGATCCCATCTTCACCATTGCCGCCGCGAACTTGTTAGCCCATGCTCCGCCATTATTTGCATTGCTCCTCACGATATTCGCCGTCAAAGGGCTGTTAGAAAGAGTCTGATCAGAAGTCAATAGGCCTCGGTGGTTCTTCAAATTAGTGTAGTAATTGTTGTCTAGCCTGTTCGGCGTGACCAAGTCCAATGGCACAGTGGGATCGCTAGCGCCTCCATTGTTCGGACACTTAGATTTCAGTTGACTAGCCAACTTGGTGTCCATTGAAGGGTCTTGGGTGTGAGTGGCATTGAAGGAGTACAAGCGGTTCGAGAAGGAGGAGCAATGCCAGACTCCAATGGAATGTGCACCGGATAGCGTCACCATCTCGTCCAGAGAGAGGCCTTTTCTCGCAAAATTAGCTTCTAATTGTTGCGCATTGAAGAAGAAAGGAGGAAGATCCTGGGAGGGCTCGTCTTTGAGTGAGACCAGCCCATCGCGGCGACCCGCTGGGACTGCATAGTTGATGCTGCCCAGTTTGTAGGCACTGTCGCGTGCTGCGAATGCAAGAATGTCAGCGCATGAGACCTTCTGCGGGCATAGAGACTCTAGCTCAGCCTTTGCCTCGTCAATGACTTCAAAACCTCGTAAGCTCGGGTTGTTCGCTGGATGTTCCTTCTCTGATGGGTTGCCTGGGGTCGAATCTAGCAAGATCGAAGCATCGCAGCCCTATTATTGGATCAAAGAACAACAAAGCAATTATCAGGATAGCTGAAGTGCATCTGCACAAGAAATATAGATTATTTTGTGACCGGTCGGTTAGACAAAACTTAAAAAGTCCTGGACCAGTGATAGAATGTGAAATGTACTCCCCACACTCCCATCTCATCGATATCTTTTGTACTAACAAAAGATAGGCATACGCTTTTTGCTTAAAAAAAAAAGGTTTTCCTTGCATTACTATTTTTCCGCAAACGAGATTATAACCACTACTTCTGAAATATGTAAAGAAGTTCTTGCATACCCGAACAAAGCAATCATGGAAGTGCATTCTAATAAGCCCAGCACCGATGCCAGGGTTCTTGGCCACCGCTTTGTTCACAGCTTTCCGGACGACGGACTCCGCCGAAGGGCAAGTGGAGCGGTAGAATCCCACTTGGAGAGTTGCTGAACCCGAGTTCAGAAAGGTGATGAACGAGAACATGGCACAGAAGAAATAGGTTCTCATAGTTCTCATTCCCAAGAACGAACCGCAGGACAGAAACTGACAAAAAATGGATACTAATATGCTGGAAAATCAGGAGCGCGAGAGAGAGGAAAGTTTATCGAGATGAGTTGTGAGTGAGAGAGCTAGTAAGCAGATGACAACTGTATAGAGATAGAGAGAAGAAACCGAGTGATGGGGATGGGATGAAGAGAAGATGAAATGCTCAATGCGGCTTTATAGATGGGCACCGGAAAGTGACAATCACATTCCTTTTAATAAAATATCGAAGGTTGGCGCTGATTGATTCGCATAAGAAACCGCGTCGTGCAGCTGTGCTTGTGCAAGCATTAGACGTAAAAGGAGAAAAGAAGAAGGTGCGCAAGTTTGGACTTTGAACAGTTCTTCGTGCATGGAGATTTTCAAGAAAGGGAACGGCGGGATTGCCTTCTGACTTTCAAAGATGTCAACTTCGCGATATAGACAAGTATTTATTGAGATGGCGTCACCTTCTCGGCAGTATTCTATATCTTCGTACTTTAATGGTACGTTGGTCAATCATGCTGGCCTCAGTTCTTACCCAATCTTCTGAAAGGCTCACCGCACCGCGTATTGTCTATAAAATAAAATCTAATTATTATAAGGTGATTATGTAAGTACAGGGGTGTACAATGATAATTGCTGCTTTTTTTTCAGTGGAAAATTCACTTTTGCACCATGTTTATTACAATGCAAACATATTGCAATTTAGGTAATTATAATAGATCATGGAAATTTGAATGATATCCATTAGTTTGTATACGAATTGAAACATCATCAAATCTTAATGTTCTCCCGAGGCATCGTTAGATTTAAGAGACACTCCAAAGGATATTGGTTTTGTTTATGAGGTTAGAGAAATCACGAAGTATTATGAGATCATTTTCACTGTAGAATAGAGCGAGAGAAGATTACTTTGAACAGTTCTTCGTGCACGGAGATATATTATATGCATTTAGACGGCCCAATTGCGTTCTGACTTTCAAAGATGTCGACTTCGCCATGTAGACAAGGATCGTAGAGACCTCGTCACCGTCTAAGCAGCATATCAATTCCGATTTCTGTTGTGTGTTTGGAGTTTTGTATTGTATAAGGATTACGTATATGGACGTTGGTCAATCATGTTGGCTTCAGTTCTTACCTAATGTTTTGGAACTCACTCCGCACCGCCGAGTTACCATAAGGTAACCATGCACATCCACGTGTGTACAAAGGATTATTGCTGTTACTTTGTCAGCAAAAATTTTACTTTTGCACCGCAACTATTACAATACAAGTATTTTACGATCTGCGTATTGATATGGATTATAGAAATTTCAATGAATTCTATCGGTTTGTATGAGTTGAAACATCATCATCTCTTGGTGTTTTCCCAAGGTATCATCGAATTTAAGAGACGTCCAGAAGATTATCGATTATCTTTATGACGCGAGAGAAATCATGAGAGATGATAGGCTTAGTTTCACCGTTTATTAGTGTTATGACTAGATCTATCACCTAGAGGGGTTGAATAGGTGATTGTGCGGAGATGAAAGAGTTTAAACAAATATTGCAGCTAGACAACTTTTGATGAAGTGGTCAGATTTTACTAGTGTACAATTCTATCACAATTAATAAAAATGTAAATGATAGAAAATTGCACACAAAGGCTTACAGTGGTTTGGCTCTTGCAAGCCCACATCCACTCTTTAGTGCTATAGCCTATTAGCTGGAATCTACTAGAAAAATCGATAAGAGGTTATAAGTCTTGAGCTTCGAGTATTCAAATTTGTGTGAACAACTTCTCACATTCTCAGTCTCTAAAAGGTTTACACAATATAGCTTAGCGAAAGCAAATGTGTATAATCACAAAACACTCTTTAGACTTAGGAATTATAAGCTTCAATTTTCGTGAATGCCAATTCTATCCCTTCAGCTTCGAGACCTCCTCTTATATTGGCTTTCGAAATCCATGCGAAACTATTTTGTTGTAGAAAAATGCCAATCATAGATGCACCAATCGAAGAACAAGTAGAAAATGATGAAAGAAAATCAAAACACGAGATACAAAATTTATGAGGAAAGCCCAAAACAGGAAAAACTACAATGAGAGAGAGAGGTTTTACTATCTTCAACAAAGAGTACAGGAGTGCAATCCAAAAAGCTCTAAAACCACTTGATAAGCCACAAGATATAAATATCCAATAAGAAGATAGAAAAAAACAAAATAGGAAATTATACAGAAGTTAGGGTTGAAGATGTGTTATTAAACACTATTCTTTTATAGTCTCCCTTGTAAAATCCCTAAAATAAAGGTGCATGGTTTAAAACACCTTTATTTCATAACTTCAAAGTCGAAACTCAACAAATCTCCACATTGACTTCAAATCTCTAAAAGAGCATTATACCAAATACCACAAGATCTCTCTCCGTCACCAACACAAGTGACCACACAAGGCCACCCCCAAAACAGTGAAATCAAGGATGCACACCTCTAAGCCTACGTGAGTGTACTCAGTGTAGGAAACAAATGATGAAATGCCACCAACTACACCTAAGCAACTCAAATGGTGAAAACACCAATTAAGTCCCAGCAATGCTTGAACTTGATCAAAGGAACTGCTTTGGTTAACATATCTATCGGATTATCTATCATAAATACTTTTTTCATCATAACCATACCCTTAGCAATCTCATCACATACAAAGTGATACTGTATGTCGATATGCTTTGTCCTCTGATGATACATTGTGTTCTTGGTTAACTGGATAGTACTTTAGTTATCATAAAAGATAGCGGAGGCTGCCTCCTACTCTACACCAAGTTTTGTAACTAAACGCTTCAATTAGAGAGCTTTCCTATACTGCTTCCGCCACTACCATGTATTTTGCTTTCGTGGTAGACAAAGCAACCGTGTCCTACAAAGTTGCTCTCCAACCGATTGTGGAACCACCAAGCATAAAAACATAATTTGTCAAAAATCTTCTTTTGTCAAGATCGCCTACATAGTTAGAATCAACAAAGCCATCAATCGAATGTCCTATATCACAACCTATATTAAAGACTAAACCCACATTTGAGATATTTTGGATGTACCGAAGAATCCCTTTGACAGCTTGCTAGTGGGCTTTACTCGAATGTGCCATACACCTACTCATAACACTAACAGCCTATGAAATATTTTGATGAGTGTAAGCCATAACATACATGAGACTACCCACAACACTAGAATATGGAACTCAAGACATCTCATCTTCCTCTTCTTTAGTTTTAGGCAACAAAGAAACCGAAAGCCTAAAATGGGATGCCAAAGAAGTACTTATAGGTTTAGCATTCTTCAAGCCAAAGCACTCGAGCATTTTCTCCATATACTTCTTCTGCAAGAGGTATAACTTCCCAACTTTTTTGTGTGACATCCGAATTTCGACCTCGTTCCGAATGTATGAAATGGGCATTTCACCGGCGCGCGTATGGTCCTTTTTCTCTGAGCTAATCACTCACGAGTTAACCAATCTATTGGGTGAAGCCGTTAAGGGATATAACCGCGGTAAAATCCCTAAAAGCTACCCGATCAGTCGGATCGAACTAAAATTGCGTTCGATCGATTTTAACCACAAAGTTGAATTCGGTTTCGGAAATCGAATGTTCGAGCATACAACAATTCATTTTTAGGATGTCGTCTTGTCTTTCGGAGAAATTCTAGCAAGTTCAGGACTTTTATGGAAAATCGTTTCGGACGTCGTAGAAAATTAGCGGAAATTCGGTTTAGCCCATTTGAATGGAATTTTGACTTCTAAGCCGAACTATTGAATGATGGGAATTTGTGGAGATGTGTGGGATTTTTCTTCGGCGAAATTGGACTTCGAATTTGAGAAATTGAGGATGAAATTGAAATCCAAAATTAAGGGAAATTCGGAGCTAGGCATGGAGGGGTGCAACATTGGTCATCAAATTGGTTTTATTGAGAATTATATTGCAAGAAAGTATTGGGAGACAAAGGTTTAATTGAAAGGATAAGCTTGAAGACTATTTGGCAATCTAATGATGGTTTTAGATATTTATTTTTGGACTTTTGTTTCCCCCTTCTTTGGCTTCTCTCGCAAGCCAAGCCACCGACCGATTGCCCTCTTCTTCTTCGTGCGAAGCCCCTGCATCTCCGTGTCCAGCTCTGCTCCTGTTTCCTTATCATTTTTCTTCATGTTTCTCTGTCCATCAAGCAGCTGAATCCCTCCATTTTTCCTCACAACAGCCCCACATATTTCTCCCTCCACAGAAGCCATTTGCTGCCACGTCTTTCCCCCCAGTCAAACCAACGAAACCCCTTCGCTGCTCCACTTCGGTTTGTTCTTCTCAGCTCCATCGAAGTCCGGCAGCACCGAAGCAATTCCCCAAGCTGCCGCATGCCAGCCTCCACTCACGAAGCCCCAACGCCAGCAGCTCCTGGGTGCTTTGTTATTCGGCCAACGAAGCCCGCACCCCTTCAGACTTCAGCCCAGCAACCGAAGCAGCTACTGCTTCCTAGTCCGCAGCTCCACCGTTTGTGCAGCTCGTCTCACGCATGGTTCAACAACCCACCGAAGCAGCCCCCATCGTTGACTGCACGCCTCAAATTCAGTGAAGCCGCGCGTCTCCCAGCTCCGCTTCTGCTTCAGTCTTGCCGCACCAGCGCCCATCGAAGACCCCTGCGCACGCCAGCTGCTCTCTCCTTCGATCTTGCCACGCGTGGTCTTCTCCAGCTCGCGGCCACCGAAGTCCAGCTTCCTCAACTCCTGCGCTGTCTCTGTTGACCGGACTTGCTGCCCCACACGAAGCCGATGGATTTCGGCCCAGCAACCTTCAATTTCACGAGCCCAGGAGCCCCGTGATTTTCAACCGAGCAGCTACTTGAAGCCCATGTGAAGTTCAGCTTCTTCACCCCAAAAGCCCAACAGTTGGGTCATTTGAAGCCCACTTGAACAGCCAAGTTCGGCCCAAGAACTCAACAGCCCGCCAATCAGCCCATGCATTTTCTGGGTCAGCCCATTTGAATCCAAAGCCAGCTCATCAATTGAATAGTTTGGCCCAACCTTCAATAGCCCAGTCTTGACGCCCATCAAATTCAAATACAGCAAGCCCAAGCCTGCGAGTTTAGTCCAAGCCTGGAATTTTCTGTGGGCTTGCAAGGCCTTTGGGCTCGGCCCGAGTGATCGTCGACGTCGCCAAAAATTCGGATTTCGACCGCCATCGCGGTGTTTCGGTCTTCGCTTTGCCAAGTGAGTTTTACTCACTAATGCTTTCTTAGTTTGCTAATTATGCTTAGGAGTTGGTTAGATTTAATTAAATGCAATTAGGTGGTTAGATTAGGTTAGAACAATTAAATTAGTGACTTAATGATGCATGTTAGATGATTAGACTTAGTCATTAGCAAGTAGAGAGCCTCTAATATTTATTGAATGCATCTCGGGATTTTTCCCGACCCGTTTCGGGCTCCAATCAGGCAATACAGGCCTAAATTGGATTTTTAATATTTATTTATTTAATTTTCGAAATTAGTTATTTAATTAATTATTTTTCCGGAAATTCAACCGGGATGGCCGGTGACCGGAATTTCGTGCCGATTGTCATGGTGCAGTCCGTTTATTTAATTGAGCTTTATTTTGTGCGAAAATGATTTATTTGGGAATTATTTTAAGTAATCTTGGAAAATTAATTGGAAATTAACCGGGCATCAGTTAATGATACCAAAAATGTTTTAGTGGAATACAGAATATGGTGGGATTGATAAAAAGGAGATTATTATATTTTGGCTAGGGCCGATCGTGTACCCACACGACATTTTATCGGAAATGAAAAAATTGGTTATTTGATTGTTTGCTTGGAATGACATGTATACCGGCTCGATGACTTTACGGAGCATCTGGAGACAGCACGGTATGATAAATTGTGTGTATACCGGCTCGATGACTCTACGGAGCATCTTGAGACAGGACGGTATGATCTACCGGCTCGACGACTCTACGGAGCATCTGGAGACAGTACGGTATGATAAATTGTGTGTATACCGGCTCGGTGACTTTATATGTCATCTTGAGATAGGACGGTATGATCTACCGGCTCGATGACTCTACGGAGCATCTGGAGACAGTACGGTATGATTTGATAGTTCGATGACTATATATGTCGTCTGGAGATAAGATAACATACTATCTATATATCACCTAGGGTGAGTAGTCTTGGATGTTGATAAGACTTATAGAAAGTATGGAAGGGGTCGATCAAGAGATAATTTGGATGACATGTAATCGACTAGGTCGATTGATCGATGATTCGATCTGATTGGGTGATGTGATGTGATGATGTATATTTGATATATATACTAACTTGCAGGAAGGAGCTGAGGCCAAGGTAAGTCCTCTGACTAGTGATGTGTTTAGGCAGCCTAAGGTGTATTAGTTTACTAATCAGGTATTAGGGGGTAGAATTCGCTGAGACGTGGTCTCATTGGTTATTGAATAACTATTTCAGGACCCTGAGGAGAAGCTGAGGAGGAGGGACCTGAAGGGAAGAAAGACTTTTGAAGAAGAAGATGATCCAAAGAGGGATCTTGAGTATAACCCGGATGTGGTGAGATCCCATCCCTTTTGTAAACCCTGTCTTAGTGTAGATAGGTGTGAGACAAGTATGTTGTGAATAGTATTGTAAATATACTATGAGTTGTGCTGTTAATGAAAGTGTGGTTGTGAATTTCAATATGAAAAATATGGCATGCTTTCCTATCCCATTGTTTTATTGTCTGGGGATTTATAACTGCTTCCGCCTGCGTAATTAAACAGAAAGGGTCGGCGATACTTAGTCCTGGGATATCGCACTTTAAAATCGACCAATAAGAAGGATGGGCGCGTTCCCGAGGATCGAGGCGTGACATTTTGTCTCTACGAATTTCCAAACCTAAAATTTTCTTGGCAACTCCATGATCTTTCAGCTCAAAATTCTAGTTAAATCGTCTCTTCAAATTTTGTATCTCTAATATGTTTTTTGCTACAATAAGCATGTCATCCACATATAATAATAAATAAATAATAGAACCATCATGTAATCTCTTATAGTATACACAACTGTCATGCGCACTTTGCGAGTAGCCATGACTCAACATAAAATTATCAAATCTCTTGTACCATTGCCGCGGAGATTGCCTAAGACCATAAAAAAATGTTTCAACCTACAAATGTGATCTTCTTTACCCTCAACAACGAATCCCTCGAGTTGAAACATATAGATTGTCTCCTCAATCTCACCATGCAAAAAAGCGGGCATAACATTAAGTTGCTTAAGTTCTAGATCATAAAGGAGTACTAACGCGAGCATACATGAATAGAACTATGTTTCACAACTGGAGTGAACACTCCATTGAAGTCGATCCCTTCTAGGGGCTACGTATTGACTGGTTTCGTTCGTTGAGAACCTCCTCCAAGTCCTCCAATAGTGGTTAGGATATTATTGCTTCGTTTATGTTAATTCACCTTTGTGATGAGGAAATATAGTTGTATTATTAATGTTGAGCCTCTAGTGTATGACTAGGGGAGAATGCTATGTGGATCCTACTATTATTAGTGATTAGTGGAAGTTTATGGACGGACTTTTGTTGCTGGCTTTGTCTTCTTGTCATTTTGCCTACTGGTTGTTGCCAGGGTCAAGTTGATTTTCGTCGATTTAGTTTTAAGGAAAATTTGATCCTAGATTGAGTTTGTCTTTGGTGAATTGTTACCCGATTCTTCCCAACAGTTTCGACCAAAAAAAAAAAAAAACAGAAGTAGCAAGCTAAAAAAAATTGAAATAAACTGCTATATATGTTCTTGTAAACCTTTCAAGCAGTTACAACCCTGCAATTCCTCCTAATCTCGCCTTAGCTCCAAAAGAGAGTATCTATCAATCCACCTTCATCATTGGCACCACAAACTTAGTAGGCCATACTCCGCCATTATTCACATTATGCCTCATAATATTTGCCGTCAAAGGGTTATCAAAAAGCATACAATAAGAAGTCAATAGCCTAAATTGTTCTTCAAATTAGTGTAGCGCTTGTTGTCGAGCCTTATTTTGTTGGTTCCCCCTCTTTTGCCTGGGTTCAAAAAATATTTTCATGCTTTGCCCTTTAAATTTCTTGAAAAACTTAAATGAAAAAAAAAAAACTTATAAAAGTTCCAGATAAAAACTTTAATAATTCGATATTTAATAAATGGGCTTTGCTAGCATAATAATCTTTGGGCTACTTTGAGGATAATAGTTTGTTGTGAGCCACAAATTTTTAACGTAGTGGACCTCATAACAATTCATAATTATCTATTATATAGTTTTTTTATGATCCAAAACAGATTACTATTCTCATAGTAGAATAAAAACTGTCACATAATCACTTTTTTTGAATAAAAGTTAACTTTCATGTAGTACAATTAAAGCCAAAACTACTAAAAGTCATTGAAAATTTGAATACACCCTATTATACTCATTCGTGATGAAAATAAAAATATATAGTCCATGCTGAGCCGATGCTTATTTTGAGGAACTCAAATGAAAAAAGCTTATAAAAAATTCAAATAAAAATTGCAGTAGTCCAATGTTTAATAAAAGTTAAGTTTCATGCAGTACAAGTAAAAACAAACATCGTAGAAGTCACTGAAAATTTGAGATAAAAGATCGCTTCAAGTACCATAAGATGAAACAAAGGGACACTTAAGTGTCAAAACTTACGAAAGTGACACTTTAGTGTCAAAATCGGGGAGAAATTGATCACTTAAGTGCCACTTCAGCCAAAATCCGACTAAAATGTTGATGTGTCAATTTTCCGACAAAGCAAGTACAAAACGGTGTCGTTTTGCATGCTGACGTGACCAGACAATGCAAAAACGAAGTCGTCTTGGTGCTTACATAGTAAATAATTTAATATAACAAATTAATTAAATTTAACTTAAAATTAAATTTATTTTAAAAAATTAAAAATAAAAATAAAAATTTAAAAAGAATTAAAATTTAAAAAAATTAAAAAAAAATTAAAAATTTAAAATATTTAAAATATTTAAAAAGCCCTCAGCCACCTCCCCCTTCTTTTTTAATTTTTTTAATTTTTTAATATTTGTATTTGTATTTTTAAATGTTTTAAATTTAGTTTTATTAAATTTATATTAAATTTTTACCATGTCGCACCAAAATGACGCCTTTTGCACTCGCTTCGCCGGAAAATTGACACGTCAACGTTTTGGATGGATTTTGGCACTTAAGTGATTTATTTCTTTCCGATTTTGGCACTAAAGTGTCACTTTCGTAAATTTTAGCACTTAAGTGTATTTATGCCAACTTATGGCACTTCAGGGGATCCGCGCGTCAAAAATTTGAAATACAGCCTGTAAAACTCACTTGTGATAAATAAAAGGAAAAAGTCCATGCTTATCGGGATGATGCATAGAAAAGATGAAAAAGAGCAATTAGTTGTTAGAGCATGAAATGGGCAAGCAATCATAGTGAAAGATCTTGTCAAGACAACAGCTACCTTACATAGAATTACTTAAAACCAGACAAGTATCCCTTTTATCTATTTCCTCAAGATTTCTTAAACCAAATCAATGTCATTCCATCAGATAAATACACACTTGAAGTTGGGGACAAAAAAAATGATAATACACACTTGAAGCAGCAATGAAAGAAATGAAACAATGTCGGATGAAAAATCAAAGTTAAACCCAATGGTCCATATCTAGTTCACCACCATGCATTTCCTCCTAATCTCACCCTCGTTCCCGGTGAGGATGTCAATCGATCCCATCTTCACCATTGCCGCCGCGAACTTGTTAGCCCATGCTCCGCCATTATTTGCATTGCTCCTCACGATATTCGCCGTCGAAGGGCTGTTAGAAAGAGTCTGATCAGAAGTCAATATGCCTCGGTGGTTCTTCAAATTAGTGTAGTACTTGTTGTCTAGCCTGTTCGGCGTGACCAAGTCCAATGGCACAGTGGGATCGCTAGCGCCTCCATTGTTCGGACACTTAGATTTCAGTTGACTAGCCAACTTGGTGTCCATTGAAGGGTCTTGGGTGTGAGTGGCATTGAAGGAGTACAAGCGGTCCGAGAAGGAGGAGCAATGCGAGACTCCAATGGAATGTGCACCGGATAGCGTCACCATCTCGTCCAGAGAGAGGCCTTTTCTCGCAAAATTAGCTTCTAATTGTTGCGCATTGAAGAAGAAAGGAGGAAGATCCTGGGAGGGCTCGTCTTTGAGTGAGACCAGCCCATCGCGGCGACCCGCTGGGACTGCGTAGTTGATGCTGCCCAGTTTGTAGGCACTGTCGCGTGCTGCGAATGCAAGAATGTCAGCGCACGAGACCTTCTGCGGGCATAGAGACTCTAGCTCAGCCTTCGCCTCATCGATGACTTCAAAACCTCGCAAGCTCGGGTTGTTCGCGGGATGTTCCTTCTCTGATGGGTTGCCTGGGGTCGAATCCAGCAAGATCGAAGCATCGCAACCCTATTATTGGATCAAAGAGCAGCCAATTAATTATCAGGATAGCTGAAGTGCATCAGTATAAGAAACATAATTATTTTGTGGCCCTCAAGTTAGACTAAACTTAGACGTCCTGGACTCGTGATAGAATGTGAAATTTACTCCGCGCACACATCTCATCAATATCTTTTGTACTAACGACAAATAGGCATACGCTTTTTGCTAGAAAATGGTTTTCCTCGAGTTACTATTTTCCGAAAAACGATATTATAACCACCACTTCCGAAATGTGCAAAGAAGTCCATTCATACCCGAACGAAGCAATCATGGAAATGCATTCTAATAAGCCCAGCACCGATGCCGGGATTCTTGGCCACCGCTTTGTTCACAGCTTTCCGGACGACGGACTCCGCAGACGGGCAAGTGGAGCGGTAGAATCCCACTTGAAGAGTTGCTGAACCCGAGTTCAGAAAGGTGATGAGCGAGAACATGACACAGAGGACAGAGGTTCTCATAGTTTTCATTTCCAAGAATGAACCGCAGGACAGAAGCTGACAAAAATGGGCACAATTACTGGAAAATCAGAGAGGCGGGGGGGTGGAGAGAGAGTTTATCGAGATCACTGGAGAGCGAGAGCTGGAAAGCAGATGACAATGAGATAGAGATAGAGAGAAGAAACCAAGTGATGGGGATGGAAAGAAAGATGAAATGCTCGATGTGGCATTTATAGATAGGCACTGGAATGAGACAACTCACGTTCCCCTTAATAAAATATCAAAGGTTGGCGCTGATTGATTCGAATAAGAAGCCGCGTCGTGCAGCTGTGCTCGTTCAGGCATGAAAATAAGAAGAGATGAAGAAGGAGCGTGAGTTTTGGACTTTGAACAGTTCTTCGTGCATGGAGTTTTTCAAGAAAAGGAACGGCCCATTTGCGCTCAACCTTCAAAGATGTCAACTTCGCGACGTGGGCGAGGATTTGTAGAGACGTCGTCACCTTCTCGGCAGTATTCTATTTCTGATTTCTTTTCTGGGAGAGTAGTACTTCTATATGTATCTTGGTCAAGTAATCCTTTTGGAACTCGCACCGCACCGCGTGGTGTTTATAAAATTAAAATCTAATCATTACAAGGTGACCATGTACATACACGGCTGTACACTGATAATTGCTGCTCCTTATTTAGCGGAAAAATATCAAACGGGGACCTAAAGTGCCCTCTTTTCTTAAAAGAGGATATGAAGTGATGTCTGACTCAAATAAAAACCCTTTGGTCATTTATTCTCAAAGACTGACTTCGCTCACTGACCGACGAGTAGATGCATTCTCGATATATATTTCGGTGGCTTGATTAGGGTATTTTCGTCAAAAAAGATTCTTTTTTCATTTTTGGTTGTCCTATTCATTTTTTTTTTTTTTTGGTCCATGGTTGTTCTGTTTATCATCTTTTTCTTGTCTAGACAAGAACACCAGACTTAGGGAAAGGCCGACGAGCATTGACCACTAGTAAGGGTCGGCAAGGGCTTGATGCCCATTGCCGGCAGTGGCCAAGGGCCGTTGAGCCCCCACTGGCCACAGGCGAGGGCTTGCAGGTCGACCCTCGCTTGGGGCTAGGGTAGGCTCGATGCCCATCGCCTACAGTAGGCGAGGGCCATCGAGCCCTCGCTGGTCTTGGGCGAGGGCTTATAGGCTAACCCTTGCCACATATGGCAAGGGTGGCCTTGGCCGCAACCGGCGAGGGCCGTCCAAATCAAGGCCCTATAGGGAGGTGCTCAAGGGTAAATGGGTAGCCGAAGAAGCCATCGATCTGGGAGCGATCATGGGAAGAACGGATGAAGAAGGCGGCATGGGCGTCCCAATCATAATCTTGGCAGAAGACGAGATTGTCGGTGGAGCGGCGGGCGGAGGTGGGGGAGGTCCCCCCTCACGGCCATTAGCAAGGGCCTACAAGCCCTTGCTCGAAGCCAACAAGGGCTTGATGGCCCTCTCCAGCTATGGTCGAGGCCACCCTTGCTAGATTTGGTGAGGGTCGGCCTGCAAGTCCTCCCCCGTGGCCAGCGAGGGCTCGACTACCCTTGCTCGCTGTCGGTGATGGGCATCTAGTCCTTACTAGCCTAAGGCAAGGCCAACCCTCGCCAACCCTTACTAGTGACCGACACTCACCGACCCTTCTCAAGTCCGGTGTTCTTGATATGGGCAAGAAGAAGACGAACAAGGGACAAAGAAGATGATGAATAACACACCATTGACCAAAAAAAAAAAAAAAAAAAAAAAAAAAATGAATGGGACAATCGAAAATGAAAAAAGAATTTTTTTGGACAAAAATTTACCTGATCAAGCCATCGGAATATGCATCTATTCACCGGCCAGGGATTGAGGTCATTTTTTAGATAAATGACCACTATGGATCCTTATTTGAGACAAACTCCACTTCATATCATCTTTTGAGAAAAAGGTGCACTTTGGGTCCCTATTTGAGATTTTCCCTTATTTAGTGGAAATTCACTTTTGCGCCACAATTATTACAATGCAAATATATTGCGATTTAGGTATTTATAATAGATCATGGAAATTTGAATGATATCCATCAATTTGTATACGAATTGAAACATCATCAAATCTCAATGTTTTTCGAAGGTGTTGTCAAATTTAAGAGACATTTCAACGGATGTCGATTTTATTTATGAGGTAAGAGATTACGAAATGTGATGGGATTATTTTTAGGAGTAAGCATGGTTCGAGTGGGCGGTTCCACCCTAGAACTGGGAACTGCCCACTAATGATTGATTTTGAAAATCTGAAACTAGAAATTGCCTGGTTCCATAGAACCATTGAGAACCGGTCTGGTTCCTGAGTGGGTCCATAGAACTAGTCCCATTAGACTTCACGTACTCAATGTAATGCTTTTTGGTAAGCCAAAGTAAAGCAAAAAATAAAAAACTTCCCTACTCTTAATTGCAAAATTAGTAAAAAGATTGGACTCTTATTAAAAGTTGAGAGCTAATGCTATGAGTCAATGGGCATTGAGCTTGAGAGTCGATATCGTGAGTGAGAGATAGAGAGATGACTCATACGAGATGAGAGTAAGACAAGACGAACACTCAGTTGATGGGCGTTAAGCTTCGAATTAGGGATTTTAGGGTTTTCATTTTTCTTAAATTTTTTTGTCTGAAATTTTTCTTAAAAATTAAATATATATTTATATATTACATATATAGTTCGAGTGGGTGGGTGGGCAGTTTCATACCTAGTATTGAGAATTGAACCAATATCCTTTAGTTCCAATTTATTGGAATCGAGAATCGGACTGGTCTCCTTGAGAATTACCGACTTCAATTCAATCCGATTTGGTCCG
This sequence comes from Eucalyptus decipiens, assembly GCA_014182575.1. Taxonomy (NCBI): domain Eukaryota; kingdom Viridiplantae; phylum Streptophyta; class Magnoliopsida; order Myrtales; family Myrtaceae; genus Eucalyptus; species Eucalyptus decipiens. The sequence continues at coordinate 20,265,585 of CM024618.1, read as the reverse complement.
ATTTGGGTAATCCGAGCAATTTCTGATTCTTTTGCACACTCCTAATTATTTGCATCGTAAATCAGAGTGAGAGAAGATTACTGCATGGTAAATTCAATAAAAACAACACCTTTCAATCTTACCCGAAACATATGCTAATTAATTCAATAATATAACTTTGACCCAAAAATTTAGTAATCTAAAATAAGGTGAGATAATTGAGTTTCGAGATGGCATGGCACACTTTTTGAATGACTACAATGTCTTATCTCCACTAATCACTTGGACATAAGCTTCAATCTACCACCTAAAAGTAATACAACATCTTAGCTTTATCACTTGCTAATTTTTTTAAAATAGAAAATCCAGATATATCAACAGTAACAATAGTAATAAAAATACTATTTTCTATTCTGGTTAAGGGAAGAAAGGTGGTGAAAGAAACTGTTCTTCAACAACCAAATGGATCACGTAACGCACATCCTGCAACTTGAGAAAGCTAATTTGGAAACATACATCTTAACAATGTGATTTATTGATAATTTATCAACACTTTTATGAAGTTGCTATTGTTATACTAAGTTATTAATGTTTATTTGCATAACTTATCGATGTCTCAAGTTTACTACGGGTGCGTTTGTCTTTATAAATATGATCTCCACGAAATGGGTTTCAAAAATCGGGAAAAGTATTGGTACTACAGAAATTCGTACATTGGATTTAAGAGATGTACTGATTGTGTTAGAAATCGAGAAAAGTACTAACAATATTTTAAATCTATTGCATTGGTACTAATTTAGTACTAATTTTTTTAATTGGATAATTTTTTTTGGTCGAATTTAATTGGACAATTTAGTTATAAATTTTTTTCACATTTTGTCAATTGAATCCATTTTGTCAATGTAAGATGGAAATTGCTAACATGGATATTGACCATCCTACATGCCGCGTAGAATCATCAATATGCGGCACGATTGATGCTAATGTAAATATTCTTTTTTCCTTTCTTTTTTTTTCTTTCCCTTTTCTTTTTGCCGATGGCTGAGACACATGCCATGGCCAGCAAGGGCCACCCTCATCGTGCATTGCTTGGGCGAGGGTTGGCCTCACCTATGTCGGTAATGGTGACCCTTGCTCAAAAGAGGACCATGGCTAGTGCCGGCTATCAATATACCGAGAAAGGAAAGAAAAGGAAAGGTAAAAAGAAAAAATATACCAATTTTTTTATTAAAAAAATGTCGACATTAGTGTCAGTTATATTGCGTATAATGGCCAGCATCCACGATAACACTTTCCTATCTAAATTGATAAGATGGACTCTTTTGGCAAAACATGAAAAATGTCTATGATTGAACTGATCCAATAGAAATGTTTATAATATTTTTTTTAAAATCGAAAAAATGTTTAAGATTAAATTAGTTCCATTGTAATAAATTTCGGATTTTTTTTGTACTTTTTTCCATTATAAAGCTACTGACACAAAAATTAAATCAAAATAAAGGAATGATTACAACAGTAGAATTTGTCCATTCTATTAGGTAAATACACACTTGTTTTGGGTCTAAAGATAAATAAGCACTCGAAGTTCATGAAAAAGAAGAAAATAAATTACACACCTATTTTTTGTGTCAGAAAATGAATTACACACTTGAAGTAGCAATGAATGAATGAAACAATGTAAAAAAAAAATCGAAATGAAAGCATATATATATGTTCTAATAGTTCACAACTCTGCAATTCCTCCTAATCTCGCCCTGGCTCCCGGTGAGAACATCGATTGATCCTGAAGGGAATGACTAATCCCCGAAAACGCGGATTCGACACTGAATCGAACCCCTAAAACTATGCGGAAGCGAAGCCCGAGAAATCAACACGAATCACCGATCGTAAAGCACACCACGGAATCGAGCGTACCTTGTTAGCCACAGATTAAACACCGTCGTTGATGGAGGAAGAGAAACCGAGCAATTCGATCCGAGGAAGCAAAAGTCCTTCGAGCGATTCACTGTTCGTGCTTTGAAGAATAACGGGAGAGAGAGAGAGTGCGTTGAGAGAAAGAACGTACGTTGTTTTTTTCTATTTTAGCAAAACGGTGTGTTTTCTCTCTCTCTCCTCCCTTTTATACCCCCTCCTTTCCACGGGCCTTATTCCCGTGGGCCGGGCTTCATGGGCCCAACTTAGCCGGACGGGCCTTAAGCCCAATTAATAAATAAATCCTTCATCTCCCACTCGCACATGGTGGTCCAAAACCAACATGGGCGGATGGCTTACTCATCCCCATCGAGAGAATAATCCATCATAGACTCTCTTGACATGGTGGGCCGAACAGAATTCTCTTTACCTCTCTTCAACATTCATACCGGTGAATAATCCGTGCGACCAGCATACTTTGAGAGCTCGTTGCTATACATCTGTTAGGAATATATAGCAGCTCATAATTGGGCGTCACACTCCAAGTAGATTTAGTATGCAGTACCCTAGATCGATCGATCACATTTATATCTCTCTTGATCTCTTTTAAACAATGATATATATATATTGTATTCACAATTACAATTATCACAAAGACAATCATAATTCGTCGACCAGTGAACACAAGAACTACAATGTAATTCTTCAAAATCGATCTTCCTCTTTCCTTTAAACTCTCAATTTCAGTTCAGCTTGCTTTTCTAGAAATGTCCCATTAGATCGAATCAAACACATGACCATTGGCAACATCCTAAGATAGCAAACACTAAATAGAAATCTTGAGAATAAGTAAGAGTCATGAGGGGACAAATAATTGAGGAACTCTTTTCCTCAAGAGTCTCACACGTCATAAAAGTTGAGATCAAATTTTTGCCACTCTTATTGGTCGTATCATGCATACGTAGTATGAAATACGTATTACGGTATTAACTCCTTTCCCATGGAGCGTATGTCTATACTGTTCAATACCGTACAGATGATAGTTCGACATACCCAATGTCTAACTTGAGTTCACCTATCTACTCATTCACAAAATCCATCGAACTCACATCGGCATCTTAGACAGATAAAGTAAAATATGTGGGGTATTTTACTTTCGGACATCACAACTATTATGTCCTCATATTAACACTTAGTTAAGGCGACATGTGTATTTTAAGCTTGAGCTCTCGATTATCACCTAGATAATAAGCTTAAATACAGTCTCATCTCTATTTATCACACAAGAAAAACGAGGCGATTACCCGTGTGAGTGGGCTAATCTTATATTTGTCCGACATACTCCTCTTAACTTAAAGTAATGCACTAAGCATTAAGATGCATAAAGATCACATAAAGATTCATAGGCATTAATCAATGAAAATCAAAATTTCATAAATGTGAACTACTCGGGAAATTACAATCCAATACATCGAGACTCTACGCAATCCTAGAGATTCTATATGACCACAAAACACATCTCTAGGTATTGGTTTTGTCATAGGATCTGCTACCATTCTATGCGTAGATATATATTGTAAGTTCACATCCTTCCGTGCAACCATATCCTTAACAAAATTATACTTGGTATCTATATGTTTGGTCTTGCCATGATACTTTGGATCTTTGGCTATCACAGTTAACCAATAATTGATTTGCAGCTTTCTCAATAACACCTAAATGATCCAAGAATCTCTTAAGCCAAACTCATTCTTGTACCATTGCGATAATGCCACGAACTCAGCTTCCATCGTGGATAAGGCTATACACGTTTGCTTCTTACTTGCTCCATGATATGGCGCCATTGCTCGTAAGAAAGCATATCCCGAGGTAGATTTTCTTTCATCCAAATCTCCTCCCCAATCAGCATCGAATAGCCTTCAAGTCGCGAGATCCTTCCCTTGGTAATTCAACTTGAAATCGCAGTTCCCTTCGGATACCTCGGTATTCTCTTGACGGCTTTCCAATGTCTTTGGACCGGATTGGATTGGTATCTACTCACCATTCCAACTGCAAAACATATGTCGGGTCTTGTACACATCAAGCGTACATCAAGCTCCCAACAGCACTTGCATAAGGAACATGCTTCATTTGTTCCTTTTCTTGTGGAGTCCTTGGACACAGCCTATAGCTCAACCCTTCACCCTTTGCAATAGGAGTGTCTATGGGTTTACAATCATGCATACGGAACCGTTCAAGAACCTTATTTATATAGGTTTCTTGCGAAAGAGACAACGATCTCTTCGAACGATCTCTTGAAATCTTAACTCCAAGAATATATGCAGCCTCACCCATATCCTTCATCTCAAAGTTGGAAGACAACCAACTCTTGACGGTATTAACAAACTCCATATTGCTTCCGGCAATTAGTATATCATCAACATATAATGATATGATCACAAATTGATCCTTGGATCTCTTGATATACACGCAATGATCCTCATCAATCATTACAAAATCATATGCCCTTATGGCATTATGAAAACGTATATACCATTGCCTCGATGACTGCTTAAGGCCATATATCGACCTCAAAAGTCGACATATTTTTTCTTCTTGGCCTTTCACTATGAAACCAGCAAAGTTGTTCCATATATATTTCTTCCTCTAATTCTCCATTGAGGAAAGCAGTCTTTACATCCATTTGATGTAACTCAAGATCCAGACTAGCCACAATTGCCGAATAATGCGAATCGAAGTAAATCTTACTACGGGAGAAACGTATCTTCATAATCAATTCCTTCCCGTTGATTATACCCTTCGCCACAAGGCGAGCCTTATGCCTTTCTATTGAGCCATCAGCCTTTCGCTTTATTTTGAGAACCCATTTGTTCCCAATAGCTCTGCGTCCTTTAGGAAGATCAACCAGCTCTCGGACTTGGTTTGATTTCATTGACTCCATTTCCTCTTCCATTGCATTAATCCATTTTTTCCTTACTAGGGCAATTCGAGCCTCATTAATATTTCTTGGCTCATCCTCATCTTGTGGAGCAACCATAAAAGTTTCCCTTCAATGCCAAAACGTCGACGGGGAATACTTTGGCGACTTGTTCGCCGTATGGGAGATTGTACACTTTGCACATCATTCCCCATCATGCTCCCACTTGGATTAGGTAGTAATGATGTCGTCTCATTATGTGGCTGTAATTGGGAATGAGTATAATTCAATTCATCACTTCTCATATTACTCCCACTCGGACGAACTCCACTAAGGTCATTATCCTGATCTAAGGTTTCAAATAGGGAACAATCTTCCCCTATTTCGCCCTTCTTAGGAAATTCATCCTCTAAGAATGTGACATCCCGTGATTCAAACTCAGTTATACTCCCACTTTCCTGCTCACCTATGAACACATACCCTTTTGAGTGTTCCGAGTACCTTATGAAAATACTCTTCTTTCCTCTGGGACCTAATTTCCCAAACTTGTGAGAGGACTCATGTGTGTAGGCAGCACAACCCCATGGCTTAAGAAAGCTTAAGTCAGGTTTTCTACCTGTCCATAACTCATATGGAGTGGAAGTAACTGATTGGGAAGGCACACGGTTAAGTATATAGGCAGCAGTTAACAACGCATCACTCCAAAAGGTGATAGGTAAGTTAGCATGCGCCATCATGGACCTAACCATTTCCGGTAGGGTTCTGTTTCTTCTCTCTCGCAACACCATTTTGTTGAGGAGTATACGGAATAGACAACCTGTCTTTCTATTCCTTTTTCATCACATAATTTTCTGAACTCATCGAGATAAATATTCTCGACCTCGATCGGATCTCAATGCTTTTATTTTCTTGTCTAATTGATTTTCTACCAAGGTCATAAACCTTTTGAAACAACTTATTGCTTCGGATTTGTGAGAAATCAAATAGACATATCCGAATCGAGTATAATCATCAATAAAGGTGATGAAATAAACAGCCCCATGCCTTCCTCTCACATTCATTGGACCACAGACATCAGTATGGATTAAATGCAGAGGAAATTCAGCTCTTTTCCCTTTCCCAAATGGTTTCCGTGTTGTTTTCCCTTCTAGGCAATGCTTACATATAGGCAAATCGACTTTTTCAATGTTGCCCAACAAGCCCTCTTTGGCTAGTCTATTCATACGTTGTTGGCCAATGTGACCAAGCCTAGCATGCCACACATTCACATCATTATCATAGGTATTAGAAGACGTGATAAGGGAATAACACACATTTGCATTAACATAATCAATATCCAATACAATGAAACCATCAAGAAAATAACCACAACCATAGTAATTTGTATTCAAAAACAAATTCACACCCCTACTACGAAGTTCACACTAAAACCTAGTCTAACCAACATTAAAACAGACACTAAATTCCGACGAATCTCCGGAGCATACAGCACATCATGAAGGAACAAAGTGCGTCCACCACGCATGTTCAGTTGGCAAGTGCCAATTCCTTTCACTTCAGCTCTAGAGTTGTTTCCCACATAGATCCACTTAGTTCCAGTTGGTACTCGTCGGAATTCCACGAAGGATCCTCTATCCTTCGCTACATGGTCCGTCGCTCCTGAATCCACAGTCCATAAAGGATTAGACTCAGTCAAGAACACAGAACTCGACACAAGAGTAAAGTTTTGAAAAGTACAAGGGGTGCATACCTTCTTTGGCTCACGACAGTCGCGAGCATAGTGACCCTTCTTGTCACAGTTGTAGCATTTCACCCTTGCCAGCTTCTTCATGCGAGGACGCTTTCCTCGATCATGTTGGTGCGGTTCGAGAAGGAGGAACAGTGCGAGACTCCGATCGAATGCGCACCGGATAGTGTCACCATTTCGTCTAGAGAGAGACCTTTCCTTGCAAAATTAGCTTCTAACTGTTGAGCATCCAAGGAAGGAGGGGGAAGATTCTGGGACGGCTCGTCTCTGAGGGAGACTAGCCCATCGCGCCGACCGGCTGGGACTGCGTAGTTAATGCTGCCGAGCTTGTAGGTGCTGTCGCGGGCTGCGAATGCCAGAATATCGGCACAGGAGACCGTCTGGGGGCATAGATACTCTAGCTCGGCCTTCGCCTCGTCGATGACTTCGTAGCCTCGTAAGCTTGGGTTGTTCGCGGGATGCTCCTTCTCGATGGGTTGCCCGGTGTTGAATCGAGCAAAATTGATGCATCGCAACCCTATTATTGTTTCAAAAAATACGAAAATCATCAGAATTGCTGAAATGCATCTGCATAAGGAACGTCGATCATCAAGTTACTGCTTATTGAAATCGAGATTGTTACTGCTACTTCAGAAATGTGGTAAGAAGTGTTTGCATACCCGAACAAAGCAATCATGGAAGTGCATTCTAATAAGCCCGGCGCCAGTGCCGGGATTTCTGGCCACCGCCTTGTTCACGGCTTTTCGAACGACAGACTCTGCAGCCGGGCAAGTGGAGCGGTAGAATCCGACTTGGAGAGTTGCTGAACCTGAGTTCAGCATGGTGGTGAGCAAGAAAATGAGACAGAAGCCGAAAGAGGTTTCCATAGTTTTCATTTCCAGGAATGAACCAGGATAGGAGCTGACAAAGGGGTGGAAAGAATATCGAATGTGAAATCACTTGAGAGTGAGAGTTTGGAAGAAGGTGAATACGATATGGAGGTAAGAGAGAAACCGAGTGGGCGATGGAGAGAAGATGAAATGTGAAATTGGTCTTTATAGATCGGATTGGACGTGTGACAATCACATTAAGATAATATTAAGGTCGGTTTTGATTGATTCGTGGAAGAAAGCGTGTGTTGCAGCTGTGCTTTCGCAGGCACAGATAAGAAGCAGCAAAAGAAGAAAACGAGGAAAGCTTCAACGTGAAGGTGGACAAACGTGAGACTTTTTGAAAAGTTCGTCCTGAACTGGTCTTAAGGGGAAGAAAAAACAAATGTCTCTCTTCAAAGCGTTGCAAGGGACAGCGTTTGCCTGCACTTTTATAGAAAAATTGTTCAAAAAGTCATTGCAATTAATTTTGGTCTGAAATTATTAACTCGGTAGTTGTGTTATATAGGATAGTCAACATTTACATTAGTGATTTTCAATTAAAATTGGTTTGAATGACTATATTGATAAATTGTTGAAGGGATTAAGACTAAATTAACAAAATTAAAAAATTTGATAGAATTGGTAACCGTATAATAAGTTTGCAAATTTTTGAACAAATTTCCCGGTCTTCAAAGAAGTCAACTTGGTGGTGAGAGGGCTGCAGAGAGCTTATCGTCACCTTCTCAAGTTCCTAGTACTGTACTGATTCTGATTTCTTCTTTTGTGTTAGGTACTGATAGATCGATTAATATTTGATTATGCAGGCGTACGTGACTTTGGTTCGGTCAACCAATTTAGCTCCACACCACCGCGTAATGATTTTTTTATTATATTATTAATATATTACTGCATGTGACATACGTATTTGTTCCAATTATTGTATGCAAAGGATGAGAATCATCTAAGAATAATCGGATCATTCACTATAATATATTTGGGAATTTGAGACTAGAAATTTGCCTTTAGAGATCGATTATTTGGCTTTTAAGCTTTCAATGGCAGATAAAAGCATCCTGTGTACCCAAATCGCGGAATCTATTCAGTGGTCAATTAGCTGTAGATCATTCGGCTCATTAAACATATATTTTTTTTAGTGTTAGTGACTTCCACATGATTAGTCAAGGGTGCTAGCGAATTACAAATGAGTAGTCAAGAAACCTAGGATGGGCACCAAAATCTCAAGCCCAAATCCCCAACTACAGGGCACGAGCATAGACACTGGTCTTAGGTGCATCAAAACTAAGCCCGAGAACTTAGTGCCCGTGCTTGACTCCCGAGCACACTGCCTCAGGTTTACAGAGGCCTAGCCCAATCCATGCACCTGAGCTTAGGTCCATTGAGATGGAGTTAGAACGCTAGCGCTTAGGATTGAGACCCTAGTGCCCTAAGAACGCTAGCACTTAGGATTGAGACCCTGGTGCCCTAAGACTTCGATACTAGTGCTCGTGCTTGGATCCATTGAAGCCAAGCCCCAAACCGAGTGCCCAAGACCCATTCCCCTAATCTTGGACTTAGGTCCATCAAGGTTGGGTCGGGGACCTTGGCACCCATGCCCGAGTGCATTAAGGACATGGCCCCATTGCCAAGGAATTGGAACAAGTGTTAGGGTTCTTATGCTCAAGTGCAGTATTTCTTATCCAAGCACTGATATTTAATCTTATTTTGAAAAGTGATTTTTGATTGTTATAAGAAAAAATCATTTTCCTAAATTTAAATTTTGGTATGAAAAGCTTTTTTGTTGACTAGAAAAACATTTCCCGTTAATTTATTTTCATAAGAAAATCAAATATCGAAAAATGATAGAAATAAATTACCAAAAAATACTTCTACAAAACTAACAAAGCCTTGATCTTGAATATTTTGCCTCTTATAACATACTATAGCAACAATCATTTTGATGAGCCTTTAAGACGGTTATCTTCTAGTCGAACTTGGTGGATGAATTTTGAAGATAAGGCACAAGATTGAAGAGTCAATAATACAAGTTCTAGTGTTGTTAATTGCATTTCTAAATTCCTATAAATCTTTAATGTTATGTAAGTTTCAAGAGTCAAAGTTCTAAGTGCCTAGGGTCTTTATTATGCTTTCTAGTTCCCAAGCACTTTTAATGCTTTAGTAGTTCCCTAGATATCATCTCTGCTATAATTAGAGGAAGACTCTCATTGTGAGAGCATACCAAAATTTGAGGAATGAAAATATTTGAGATTACCTTTGTTTTAGTGAATATATTTGGAGAGTGGATAGCTCTTATTCCAGTCTCTTCATTCTTGGAGAGTGGATTATTCATTGGTATTTAGCCAAGAAACGCTTTACCCTTGACTAGTGGTTTTCCTTTAAACTTTGGTGGTGAGCTTCTCCTATCCTAAAATTCTTTACCCTTGGCAGGTGGCTTGACCTTTAAGCCTTGGTAGTGAACTTCATCTATCCCGATCCTCATCCTTGGATGGCGCGTCCACTAGACCTTGGTGGCAATCGTTTCGATCCCTGCATTTACATTTCATCATTCTATAACCATCCCCATACACACCATTTCCATTCACTTAACCAAAAATTTCCCCTTTCCGAATCACTCACCCACATACACATCACCATGGCATATGTTGGCCATCGGTAGAAAGAGAAAGGAAAGAAAAAGAAAAGAAGAAAGGGAAAAAATATTAATTTTTTTTAAAATTTTCATGTCAACATTGGTTGTGCCACGTGACATCAATTTTTAACCAAATTGGTTAGATGGACTTAATTGGCAAAATACAAAAATGTTTACAATTAAATTTATCCAATTGAAAGGCTTATGACTTTTTTTTCCTAGTGGAAAAAGGTTTAGGAAGGGATTTGTTCCAATAAAATAGATTTAGGTTTTTTTTTTTTTTTTTTACACTTTTCCCTTTAGAAATCTACTGGCATGAAAGATTAATCAAAAAAAGGAATGATTGCAATAGTAGAATTGGCCGCCATTAATAAATACACACTTGAAATTCATGAAAGAAGAAAATAAATTACACAATTGAAGTAGCAATTAATGAATGAATGAAATGATGTACAAAAAAAAAAATCAAAATAAAAGCTTATACATGTTCTAATAAACCTTGTAAGCATCTGCTAGTTCACAACTCTGCAATTTCTCCTAATCTCGGCCAGGCTCGCAGTGAGAATATCGATCGTTCCCATCTTTACCATTGCAGCTGCGAACTTGTTAGTCCATGCTCCGCCATGATTCACGTGCTTCCTCACGATATATGCTGTCGAAGGGCTATCAAAAAGTGTCTGATTGGAAGTCAATACGCCTCGGTGGTTCTTCAAATTAGTGTAGCACTTGTTGTGGAGCCTATTAGGATCATCTCATGATTTTTTAAATTGAAATGTACATGATTAACGGTCTAAATTTTCCTTTGCATCCCATATTTGATGGACCAGATTATATGTGTCGAACAATATGTTTAGGTAGGTGGTAGGATAGAACTTCCCTAACACGATTTAGAAGATTTGATGTTGTGAGTGGGACCGACTTGATCTGAGGTTGTGAGGGCTCAGCGGCAACCTCCATCTGCCAAGCGAGCAAAGGGAGGGAGAGACAGAGATAAGGGTGTGAGGATTTGAGGGGGCTGGGGGAATGAGTGCTGAAGGCGGCCGTCGCGCATGACACAGAGTTGCGGCTTTTTCGAAGTTGGCAGTAGTGACGACAGCCTTGTTGACGGGCTAGCTGACGAGTAAACTCATCAAACGGATGGATAGGATAAAAAATCGATCCGATCCAAATTAATCCATTTGACTCATTTTGACATATATCATGCAATACAAATCAAATGACCAATATTTAACCTATACTAAATCAATACTCGACTCGACGTAGATTGTTAAATACACTTATATATTTAACTCAATCTAAAAAAATATATACCTAAACTAAGGTGAAAGCACATAATTAGCGAGTGCGAGATCAAAAGAGATTCATAAATGTAGGTTGGATTTAAGTAAATTATGAACCCATTAAACTCGTATACTAAATCTATTTATGATCCATTTACCAAATATAACTAACTCATATGATAATCTAACCTATCAACTATAGGTTAAGAAACTGGCCATTTGATTAAAACATGGAAAACAATGGAGAATGAGCATGAGGACACGGTTAGCCCTTCACACGATGGAATTAATATCTTGGTCGTGCTAATCGTTATATACTTCTTTGTGTTGTTGCCCTCCTTTCGCTTGGGTTTAAAAAATAATTTCAGGTTTTGCCCTTCAAAAGTTCTTAGGAAATCAAATGAAAATAACTTATAGAAGTTCCAAATAAAAGTTTCCGTAGTTCGATGTTTAATAAAAGTTAAGTTTCATGCGGTACAAGTGAAGCCAAAAAACGTTAAGGTCATTGAAAATTTGAAATACATTCTATAAAACTTACTCGTGATAAAAAGAAAAAAAGAAGAAGAAAAAAAGTCCATGCCTATTGTTTGAAAAGAGCAATTAGTTGTTAGACCAAGAAATGAGCAAGCAATCATAGCGAAAGATCATGTCAAGACAACATCTAGCTAACATAGGATTACTTAAAACCTGCAAATATCCCTTTATGTACTTCCTCAAGAATTCTTAAACCAAATCAATGTAATTAAATCAGATGAATACACACTTGAAGTTGAGGACAAAAAAAAAATGATAATACACACTTGAAGCAACAATGAAAGAAATGAAACAATGTCGGATGAAAAATCAAAGTTAAACCCGATGGTTCAAATCTAGTTCACCAGCCTGCAATTCTTCCTAATCTCACCCTCGCTCCCGGTGAGGACGTCGATCGATCCCATCTTCACCATTGCCGCCGCGAACTTGTTAGCCCATGCTCCGCCATTATTTGCATTCCTCCTCACGATATTAGCCGTCGAAGGGCTTTTAGAAAGAGTCTGATCAGAAGTCAATAGGCCTCGGTGGTTCTTCAAATTAGTGTAGTACTTGTTGTCAAGCCTGTTCGGCGTGACTAAGTCCAATGGCACAGTGGGATCGCTAGCGCCTCCATTGTTCGGACACTTAGATTTCAGTTGACTAGCCAACTTGGTGTCCATTGAAGGAGTACAAGCGGTCCGAGAAGGAGGAGCAATGCGAGACTCCAATCGAATGTGCACCGGATAGCGTCACCATCTCGTCCAGAGAGAGGCCTTTTCTCGCAAAATTAGCTTCTAATTGTTGCGCATTGAAGAAGAAAGGAGGAAGATCCTGGGAGGGCTCGTCTTTGAGTGAGACCAGCCCATCGCGGCGACCCGCTGGGACTGCGTAGTTGATGCTGCCCAGTTTGTAGGCACTGTCGCGTGCTGCGAATGCAAGAATGTCAGCGCATGAGACCTTCTGCGGGCATAGAGACTCTAGCTCAGCCTTAGCCTCATCGATGACTTCAAAACCTCTCAAGCTCGGGTTGTTCGCGGGATGTTCCTTCTCTGATGGGTTGCCTGGGGTCGAATCCAGCAAGATGGAAGCATCGCAACCCTATTATTGGATCAAAGAGCAGCCAATTAATTATCAGGATAGCTGAAGTGCATCAGTATAAGAAACATAATTATTTTGTGGCCGTCAAGTTAGACTGAACTTAAACGTCCTGGACTCGTGATAGAATGTGAAATTTACTCCGCGCACACATCTCATCAATATCTTTTGCACTAACGACAAATAGGCATACGCTTTTTGCTAGAAAATGGTTTTCCTCGAGTTACTATTTTCCGAAAAACGATATTATAACCACTACTTCCGAAATGTGCAAAGAAGTCCATTCATACCCGAACGAAGCAATCATGGAAATGCATTCTAATAAGCCCAGCACCGATGCCGGGATTCTTGGCCACCGCTTTGTTCACAGCTTTCCGGACGACGGACTCCGCAGAAGGGCAAGTGGAGCGGTAGAATCCCACTTGGAGAGTTGCTGAACCCGAGTTCAGAAATGTGATGAACGAGAACATGGCACAGAAGAAATAGGTTCTCATAGTTCTCATTCCCAAGAACGAACCGCAGGACAGAAGCTGACAAAAAATGGATACTAATATGCTGGAAAATCAGGAGCGCGAATGAGAGGAAAGTTTATCGAGATCAGTTGTGAGTGAGAGAGCTAGTAAGCAGATGACAACTGTATAGAGATAGAGAGAAGAAACCAAGTGATGGGGATGAAGAGAAGATGAAATGCTCAATGCGGCTTTATAGATGGGCACCGGAAAGTGACAATCACATTCCTTTTAATAAAATATCAAGGTTGGCGCTGATTGATTCGCATGAGAAACCGCGTCGTGCAGCTGTGCTTGTGCAAGCATTAGACGTAAAAGGAGAAAAGAAGAAGGTGCGCGAGTTTGGACTTTGAACAGTTCTTCGTGCATGGAGAATTTTCAAGAAAGGGAACGGCCCGATTGCGTTCTGACTTTCAAAGATGTCAACTTCGCGATATAGATGAGTATTTATTGCGATGGCGTCACCTTCTCGGCAGTATTCTATTTCTTCGTACTTTTATGGTACGTTGGTCAATCATGCTGGCCTCAGTTCTTACCTAATCTTCTGAAAGTAGCACCGCACCGCCTATTGTTTATAAAATTAAAATCTAATTATTATAAGGTGATTATGTACGTACACGGGTGTACAATGATAATTGCTGCTTTTTTTTTCAGTGGAAAATTCACTGTTGCACCATGATTATTACAATGCAAACATATTGCAATTTAGGTAATTATAATAGATCATGGAAATTTGAATGATATCCATTAGTTTGTATACGAATTGAAGCATCATTAAATCTTAATGTTCTCCCAAGGTGTCGTCAGATTTAAGAGATATTTCAAAGGATATTGGTTTTGTTTATGAGGTTATATAAATCACGAAATATGATGGGATCATTTTCACTGTAGAATAGAGCGAGAGAAGATTACTTTGAACAGTTCTTCGTGCAAGGAGACATATTATATATATATAGACGGCCCAATTGCGTTCTGACTTTCAAATATGTCAACTTCACCATGTTGACGAGGTCGTACCTCGTCACCTTCTCAGCAGCATATCAATTCCGATTTCTGTTGTGTGTTTGGAGTTTTGTATTGTATAAGGATTACGTATATGGACGTTGGTCAATCATGTTGGCTTCAATTCTTGCCTAATGTTTTGGAACTCACTCCGCACCGCGGAGCGATTATTAAATTGAAATCTCTTTACCATAAGGTAACTACGCACATCCACGTGCATACAAATGATTATTGCTGTTACTTTGTTCAAAATTTTACTTTTGCACCGCAACTATTACAATACAAGTTATTTACGATCTGCGTATTGATATGGATTATAGAAATTTCAATGAATTATATCGGTTTATATGAATTGAAACATCATCATCTCTTGATGTTTTCCCAAGGTATCATCGAATTTAAGAGACGTCCATAAGTTTATCGATTTTCTTTATGAGGCAAGAGAAATCATAAGAGATGATAGGCTCATTTTCACCATTTATTAGTGTTATGACTAGATCTATCACCTAGACCTAGAGGGGGTGAAAAGGTGATTGTGCAGAGATGAAAGAGTTTAAACAAATATTGCAAGTAGACAAGTTTTGATGAAGTGGTCAAATTTTACCAGTGTACAATTCTATCACAATTAATAAAAAAGAGTAAATGATAGAAAATTGCACACAAAGGTTTATATTGGTTTGGCTCTTGCAAGCCTACATCCACTCTTTAGCGCTATAGCCTATTAGCTGGAATCTACTAGAAAAATCGATAAGAGGTTATATGTCTTGAGCTTCGAGTATTCAAGTTTGTGTGAACAACTTCTCACACTCTCAGTCTCTAAAAGATTTACACAATATAGCTCAGCGAGGGCAAATGTGTATAATCACAAAACACTCTTCAGACTAAGGAATTATAAGCTTCAATTTTCGTGAATGCCAATTCTATCCCTTCAACTTCGAGACCTCCTCTTATATTCCTCCTAGTCCAAGACTCCAAGCTGAGCGTTAGACATATCTCCAGAAGGATCATCCAGCCAGTTTACCTGTTGATCCTATATCCAGTTGAGAAGACTTGATAACTTCAGGATCGTCGGGTTGATGCTTTCCATAATTTCTACCGCCCATACGGCAGTTCGAGTTTTGAAAGTTGAGTGTTTGTAAATGGAAAGAATGTTTTGCCTCTAATAAGAAATTCCAGGAAGGTTGAATCTTCGATAGATATTAGGAAAATTTTCCTTTTGAAACTTCTTATGAAAATGACAAGGTAACCAACCAATCGCTACTAGCCGTTGCACGAGTATATTTGACTCATTCTTAACCATTTGACATAATATATAAGGAATGAAGAATAAATCGCAATTTTATATCTGATTGATATCGTCTGATCCTATTCCATCAAACTTTCCACCTAAAAATACTTTTTATCATAAACAAATTCTTTAAGTTTTGTCAATTATCGAAACTAATTAGGGAATGTTTTCTCAACAATTAGAGTGAAAAAAGATTACTAAAAAGCAATTTCAACAAAAACGACCCACTTCAATTCTACTGAAACTTTCGCTAATTTATTTAGTATTCTAAAAAAATTGGGATAGTTGAGTTTTAAGCTGGCATGGTACACTTCTCGAATGACTACAATGTCTCATCTCCACTAATTATTTGAAGATAAGCTTTAAACTACGACCAAATAGTAACACAAACAAGGAAAATTGTCCAAAAAATCATAAACATATTATACTTTTGCCATCCTAAGCCTTTCAATTTTGTCAGTTGAGCCATAAACATTTTCATGTTTTGCCAATGTAGTCCATTCAGTCAATTTTGGTCAGAAATTGTTAATGTAAATGCCAACTGTCACACATAGCATAGTTGGCATTGATATAGACAAATTTTTTTAAAAAATTTTTAAAAATTTATAGATATTTTTATGTTTTCTTTCTTTCACTTTTCTTTGCCTATCGCCGAGCCTTGGAGATAGCCGAAAACTAGCCAAAGGCAACGACCGGCAAGGGTCACCCTTGTTAGCCTTATGCGAGGGTTACCCTTAGCAGGATCTGGTGAGGGGTGACCTCATTGACTTGGGGCGACCTCATTGACCTTGGGCGACGCTCGACCTCACCAGCTTTGGACAAGGCTTGACCTTAGTTGAATCTAGCGAGGGCAAGCCTTGTCGAGGCTAGCAAGGTCACCCCTCACCAGATTTAGATGAGGTTCAACCTTACCTGAAGTTGGCGAGCTCAACACTCTCTACTTTTTGGCGAGGCAACCTTGTTAGATCCTAGTCAAGGTGACCTCCCTTGAGGCTGGCAAGGGCAACCCTCATTGGTTGTTGCCTTTGGCTAGTTGCTCAATCACCAGCCATTAACAAGGCCAAGCGATTAGTGGAGAAAAATGAAAAAAGAAAAAAAAAAAAAAAAAAAAAAAAAAAAGAGAATGATAATAAAAATATAAAAAATTAAAAAAAAATCGAAACAAAAATTAAAAAACTTGTGTACATCAATGTTGGCTATGCTCGTAGGATGTTTGGCGTATATATTAGTGATTTCCAATCAAAATTAATTGAATGGACTATATTATCAAAATTTTTATAATTCAATTAACAAAATTGAAAGGTTTATGATTGGATTGACTAAAAATGCAATAAATATAAGACTTTTAAGACAATTTTCCTAACACAAACATATCACCTTTATCACTAACTAGCTTTCGAAATCCATGTGAAACTATTTTGTTGTAGAAAAAAGCCAATCAAAGATGCACCAATTGAAGAACAAGTAGAAAATGATGAAAGAAAATCAAAATCACACGAGATGCAAAATTTATGAGGAAAGCCCAAAATGGGAAAAACTACGAAGAGAGAGAGAGAGAGAGAGAGAGGTTTTACTATCTTCAACAAAGAGTACAAGAGTACAATCCAAAAAGCTCTAAAATCACTTGATAAGCGACAAGATCTAAATATCCAACAAGAAGAAAAAAAAAAGGAAATTATACATAAGTTAGGGTTGAAGATGTGTTATTAAACACAATTCTTTTATAGTCTCCCTTAAAAAATCCCTAAAATAAAGGTGCATGGTTTAAAAACCTTTATTTCTTAATTTCAAAGTCAAAACTCAACAAATCTCCACATTGACTTCAAATCTCTAAAAGAGCATTATACCAAATACCACAAGATCTCTCTCCATCACCAACACAAGTGACCACACAAGGCCACCCCAAAACAGTGAAATCAAGGATGCACACCTCTAAGCCTACATGAGTGTACTCAGTGTAGGAAACAAAGGATGAAATGCCACCAACTCCATTTAAGCAACTCAAATGGCGAAAACGCCAATTAAGTCCCAGCAATGCTTGAACTTGATCAAAGGAACTATTTTGGTTAACATATCTATCGGATTATCTATCATAAATACTTTTGTCATCGTAACCATACCCTTAGCAATTTCATCACATACAAAGTAATACTATATGTCGATATGTTTTTTCCTCTCATGATACATCGTGTTCTTGGTTAACTATATAGTATTTTGGTTATCATAAAAGATAGCGGAGGCTGCCCCTACTCTACACCAAGTTTTGTAACTAAACCTTCAATTAGAGAGCTTTCCTCTACTGCTTCCACCACTGCCATGTATTTTGCTCCGGTAGTAGACAAAGCAACCGTGTCCTGCAAAGTTGCTCTCCAACCAACTGTGGAACCACCAAGCATAAAAACATAACTTGTCAAAAATCTTCTTTTGTCAAGATCACCTACATAGTTAGAACCAACGAAGCCATCAATCGAATGTCCTATATCCCAACATTTATTAAAGACTAAACCCACATCTGAGATACTTTGGATGTACCGAAAAATCTATTTCACAACTTGCTAGTGGGCT
This sequence comes from Eucalyptus decipiens, assembly GCA_014182575.1. NCBI lineage: Eukaryota > Viridiplantae > Streptophyta > Magnoliopsida > Myrtales > Myrtaceae > Eucalyptus > Eucalyptus decipiens. Next base: position 20,247,281 of record CM024618.1, on the reverse strand, counting down.
TTACTCGAATGTGCCATACACCTACTCATAACACTAACAACCTATGAAATATTTGGACGAGCGTAAGCCATAACATACATGAGACTACCCACAACACTAGAATATGGAACTCAAGACATCTCATCTTCCTCTTCTTTAGTTTTAGGCAACAAAGAAACCGAAAGCCTAAAATGGGATGCCAAAGAAGTACTTATAGGTTTAGCATTCTTCGTGCCAAAGCACTCCAGCATTTTCTCCATATACTTCTTCTATGAGAGGTATAACTTCCCAACTTTTTGGTCTCTACAAATTTCCATACCTAAAATTTTCTTGGCAACTCCATGATCTTTCATCTCAAATTTCCTGTTAAATCATCTCTTCAAATTTTGTATCTCTAATATGTTCTTTGCTACAATAAGCATGTCATCCACATATAATAATAAATAAATAATAGAACCATCATGTAATCTCTTATAGTATATACAACTGTCATGTGCACTTTGCGAGTAGCCATGACTCAACATAAAATTATCAAATCTCTTGTACCATTGCCACGGAGATTGCTTGAGATCATAATAAAAACGTTTCAACCAACAAACGTGATCTTCTTTACCTTCAACGAATCCCTTGGGTTGAAACATATATATTGTCTCCTCAAGCTCACCGCGTAGAAAAGTGGGCTTAACATTAAGTTTCTTAAGTTCTAGATCATAAAGGACTATTAACGCGAGCACACGTGAATGGAACTATGTTTCACAACTGGAGTGAACACTTCATTGAAGTCAATCCCTTTTGGGAGCTACGTATTGATTGGGTTCATTCGTTGAGAACCTCCTCCGAATCCTCCAATAGTGGTTAGGATATTATTGCTTCATTTATGTTAATTCACCTTTGTGATGAGGATATATAGTTATTAATGTTAAGCCTCTAGTGTATGACTAGGGGAGAAACACTATGTGTATCCTACTATTATTAGTGATTAGTGGAAGTTTTTGGACAAACTTTTGTTGCTGGCTTTGTCTTCTTGTCATTTTGCCTACTAGTTGTTGCCGGGGTCAAGTCGATTTTTGTCAGTTTAGTTTTGAGGGAAAAATTAATCCTTTATTGAGTTTGTCTTTAGTGAATTGTTGCCCGATTCTCCCCAACAGTTTCGACAAAAAAAAAAAAAACAGAAGTAGCAAGCTAAAAAAAATTGAAATAAACCGTTATATATGTCCTTGTAGACCTTTCAAGCAATTACAACCTTGCAATTCCTCCTAATCTCGCCTTAGCTCCAAGGGAGAGTATCTATCAATCCACCTTCATCATTGGCACCACAAACTTAATAGGCCATACTCCGCCATTATTCACATTCTTCCTCATAATATTTGCCATCAAAGGGCTATTAAAAAGTGTACAATAAGAAGTCAATAGGCCTAAATTGTTCTTCAAATTAGTGTAGTACTTGTTGTCGAGCCTTATTTGTGTTGGTTCCCCCTCTTTTGCCTGGGCTCAAAAAAAATTTTCATGCTTTGCCCTTTAAATTTTTCGAAAAACTCAAATGAAAAAAAAAAAAAAAAACTTATAAAAGTTCCAAAAAAAACTTTTAAATATTTAATAAATGGACTTTGCTAGCATAATAATCTTTGGGTTACTTTGAGAATAACAGTTTGTTATGAGCCACAAATTCTTGACATAGTGGACCTCATAATAATTTATAATTATCTATCAATAGTTTTTTATGATCCAAAACAGATTGTTATTCTCACAGTAGAATAAAAACTGTCACATAATCATTTCTTTTTAATAAAAGTTTAACTCTCATGCAGTACAATTAAAGACAAAACTAATAAAAGTCATTAAAAATTTAAATACACCCTATTATACTCATTCGTGATAAAAATAAAAATATATAGTCCATGTTGAGCCGATGCTTATTTTGAGGAACTCAAATGAAAAAACCTTATAAAAATTTCAAATAAAAATTTATGTAGTTCGATGTTTAATAAAATTAAGTTTCATGTACAGGTAAAGCCAAACATCGTAGTCATTGAAAAGAAATAAAGCCAAACATCGTGATAAATAAAAAAGTCCATGCTTATCGGGAGATGCATAGAAAAGATGAAAAATCAGTTGTTTGAAAAAAATTTGATGCTACCCATAGAATTACTTAAAACCAGACAAGTATCCCACCACATTGCATTTCCTCCTAATCTCACCCTCGCTCCCAGTGAGGACGTCGATCAATCCCATCTTCACCATTGCCGCCGCGAACTTGTTAGCCCATGCTCCGGCGATATTAGCCGTCGAAGGGCTGTTAGAAAGAGTTGACCCTCGCCACAAATGGGGAGGGTGGCCTCGGCTGTAGCTAGTGAGGGCCGTCCAAATCAAGGCCCTATAGGGAGGTGCTCAAGGGTAAGGGTAAATGGGTAGCCAAAGAAGCCGTCAATCTAGGAGCGATCATGGGAAGAAGGGACGAAGAAGGCAGCATGGGCATCCCAGTCATAATCTCGACAGAAGACAAAATTGTCAGTGGAGCGCCAGGCGGAGGTGGGGGAGGTCCCCCCTCACGGCCATTAGCAAGGGCCTAAAGCCCTTGCTCGCAATATCTTTTGTACTAACGAAAATAAGGGCTTGATGGCCCTCTCCAAAGAAGTCCCCGAACGGTCGAGGCCACCCTTGATTCTTGGCCACCGCTTTGTTCACAGCTTTGTAGCTTGAAGGGTTGGCCTACAAGCCCTTGCCCGTGGCAGCGAGCGTGGTGTTTATAAAATTAAAATCTAATCATTACAAGGTGCTCGACTACCCTTGCTCGGCTAATAAAAAGACAAAAATGCCCTTATGGGGTAAATGTGTCACGGTTTGGAAAGTTTGGGGTTTTTCACGTCACAAAAAAAGTTTGGGGTAAATGTGTCACTAGGCAAAGTTCGGGGTTTTCGTGGCTTTTTCCCTTTTCGATATATATTTTGATGGCTTAATGGGGTATTTTCGTCCAAAAAGATTCTTTTTCATTTTGGTTGTCTCATTCTTTTTTTTTTTTTGGTCCATGGTTCGGCGATGCGCATCTAGTCCTTACTAGCCTAAGGCAAGGCCAACCCTCTAATGACCGACGCTCACCGGCCCTTCTCAAGTCCGGTGTTATTGATATGGGCAAGAAGAAGACAAACAAGGGATGAAGAAGATGATGAATAACACAACATTGACCAAAAAAAAGAACGGGACAATCGAAAATGAAAAAAGAAATTTTTTGGACAAAAATATGCCCAATCAAGCCATCGAAAGATGCATCTATTCACCGGCTAGTGATTGAGGTCATTCTTTGAGATAAATGACCACTATGGGTCCTTATTTGAGATAGACTCCACTTCAAGTCATCTTTTGAAAAAATGGTGCACTTTGGGTCCCTATTTGGGATTTTCCCTTATTTAGTGGAAAATTCAATTTTGCGCCACAATTATTACAATGCAAATATCTTGCAATTTAGGTATTTATAATAGATCATGGAAATTTGAATGATATCCATCAATTTGTATTCGAATTGAAACATCATCAAATCTCAATGTTCTTTGAAGGTGTTGTCGAATTTAAGAGACATTTCAAAGGATATCGATTTTATTTACGAGGTAAGAGATCACGAAATGTGATGGGATTATTTTTAGGACTAAGCATGGTTCGGGTGGACAGTTCCACCCTAGAACTGGGAACTGCCCACTAATGATCGATTTCGAAAAACTGAAACCGGAAACTGCCTAGTTCCATAGAACCATTGAGAACCAGTCTAAGTTCCTGAGTGGGTCCATAGAACTAGTCCCATTAGACTTCACGTACTCAATGTAATGCTTTATGGCAAGCCAAAGTAAAGCAAAAATTAAAAAACTTCCCTACTCTTAATTGCAAAATTAGTAAAAAGATTGTACTTGTATTAAAAGTTGAGAGCTAATGCTATGAGTCGATGGGCATTGAGCTTGAGAGTCGATATTGTGAGTGAGAGATAGAGAGATGACTCATATGAGATGAGAGTGAGACAAGATGAACATTCAGTTAATGGGTGTTAAGCTTCGAATTAGGGATTTTAAGGTTTTCATTTTTCTTAAATTTTTTTTGTCTGAAATTTTTCATAAAAATTAAATATATATTTATATATTAGAGATATAGTTCAAGTGGGTGGGTGGGCAGTTTCATACCTAGTATCGAGAATCGAACCAATATCCTTCGGTTCCAATTTATTGGAATCGAGAATCGGACCGGTTTCCTTGAGAACTACCGACTTCGATCCAATCTGATCCGGTCCGGTTTGGGTGATCCGAGCGCTTTCCAATTCTTTTGCACACTCCTAATTATTTGCATCGTAAATTAGAGTGAGAGAAGATTACTGCATGGTAAATTCAATAAAAACAACACCTTTCAATCTTACCCGAAACATATGCTAATTAATTCAATAATATAACTTGGACCCAAAAATTTAGTAATCTAAAATAAGGTGAGATAATTGAGTTTCGAGATGGCATGGCACACTTTTTGAATGACTACAATGTCTTATCTCCACTAATCACTTGGACATAAGCTTCAATCTACCACCTAAAAGTAATACAACATCTTAGCTTTATCACTTACTAATTTTTCTAAAATAGAAAATCCAGAATATCAACAGTAACAATAGTAATAAAAATACTATTTTCTATTCTGGTTAAGGGAAGAATGGTGATGAAAGAAACTGTTCTTCAACAACTATAGTGGCCTGACTTCTAGAAGATTTCATCGGCCTTATGCCTTCTAATGCATCCAAATGGATCACGTAACACACATCCTGCAACTTGAGAAAGCTAAGTTGGAAACATACATCTTAACAATGTGATTTATTGATAATTTATCAACACTTTTATGAAGTTGCCATTGTTATACTAAGTTATTAACGTTCATTTGCATAACTTATCGATGTCTCAAGTTTACTAAGGGTGCGTTTGTCTTTATAAATATGATCTTCATGAAATGGATTTCCAAAATCAGGAAAAGTATTGGTACTAAAGAAATTCGTACGTTAGATTTAAGAGATGTATCGATTGCTTTAGAAATCAAGAAAAGTACTAACAATATCCTAAATCTATTGCATTGGTACTAATTTAGTACTAATTTTTTTAATTGGACAATTTAGTTATAAACTTTTTTCGCATTTTGTCAATTGAATCCATTCTGTCAATGTAGGATGGAAATTGCTAACATGGATATTGACCATCCTATATGCTGTGTAGAATCATCAATATGCGGCACGACTAATGCTAATGTAAATATTCTTTTTTCCTTTCTTTTTTTTCTTTCCCTTTTATTTTTGCCGATGGCTGAGATACATGCCATGGCCAACAAGGGCCACCCTCGTCGTGCGTTGCTTGGGTGAGGGTTGGCCTCACCTATGTCGGCAATGGTGACCCTTGCTCAAAAGAGGACCATGGCTAGTGCCGGCTATCAACAAACCGAGAAAGGAAAGAAAAGGAAAGGTAAAAAAGAAAAAAATATACCAATTTTTTCATTGAAAAAATGTCGACATCAGTGTCAGTTATATCACGTGCGATGCCTAGCATCCACGATAACAATTTCCTATCTAAATTGATTAGATGGACTCTTTTGGCAAAACATGAAAAATGTCTATGATTGAACTGATCCAATAGAAATGTTTATAATATTTTTTTTCAAATCGAAAAAATGTTTAAGATCGTATTAGTTCCATTGTAATAAATTTCGGATTTTTTTGGTACTTTTTCCATTATAAAGCTACCGACACAAAAATTAAATCAAAATAAAGAAATGATTACGACAATAGAATTGGCCCATTCTATTAGGTAAATACACACTTGTTTTGGGTCTAAAGATAAATAAGCACTCGAAGTTCATGAAAAAGAAGAAAATAATTACACACCTATTTTTTGTGTCAGAAAATAAATTACACACTTGAAGTAGCAATGAATGAATGAAACAATGTACAAAAAAAATCGAAATGAAAGCATATATATACATATATGTTCTAATAGTTCACAACTCTGCAATTCCTCCTAATCTCGCCCTGGCTCCCGGTGAGAACATCGATTGATCCCATCTTCACCATTGCAGCTGCAAATTTGTTAGCCCATGCTCCGCCATGATTAGCGTTCCTCCTCACAATATGTGCCGTCGAAGGGCTATTAAAAAGCGTTTGATCTGAAGTCAATACGCCTCGGTGTTTCTTTAAATTGGTGTAGTACTTGTTGTCGAGCCTGTTGGGAGTGACAAAGTCCAATGGGACCGTCGGGTCGCTGGTGCCACGATTGTTCGGACACTTCGCTTTCAGTTCACTGGCCAACTTGGGTTCCATTGAAGGGTCCTGCTTGTGAGTGGCGTTGAAGGAGTACAAGCGGTTTGAGAAGGAGGAACAGTGCGAGACTCCGATCGAATGCGCACCGGATAGTGTCACCATTTCGTCTAGAGAGAGACCTTTCCTTGCAAAATTAGCTTCTAACTGTTGAGCATCCAAGGAAGGAGGGGGAAGACTCTGGGACGGCTCGTCTCTGAGGGAGACTAGCCCATCGCGCCGACCGGCCGGGACTGCGTAGTTAATGCTGCCGAGCTTGTAGGTGCTGTCGCGGGCTGCGAATGCCAGAATATCGGCACAGGAGACCGTCTGGGGGCATAGATACTCTAGCTCGGCCTTCACCTCGTCGATGACTTCGTAGCCTCGTAAGCTTGGGTTGTTCGCGGGATGCTCCTTCTCTGATGGGTTGCCCGGTGTTGAATCGAGCAAAATTGATGCATCGCAACCCTATTAATGTTTCAAAAAATACGAAAATCATCAGAATTGCTGAAATGCATCTGCATAAGGAACGTCGATTATTAAGTTACTGCTTATTGAAATCGAGATTGTTACTGCTACTTCAGAAATGTTGTGAGAAGTGTTTGCATACCCGAACAAAGCAATCATGGAAGTGCATTCTAATAAGCCCGGCGCCAGTGCCGGGATTTCTGGCCACCGCCTTGTTCACGGCTTTTCGAACGACAGACTCTGCAGCCGGGCAAGTGGAGCGGTAGAATCCGACTTGGAGAGTTGCTGAACCTGAGTTCAGCATGGTGGTGAGCAATAAAATGACACAGAAGCCGAAAGAGGTTTCCATAGTTTTCATTTCCAGGAATGAACCAGGATAGGAGCCGACAAAGGGGTAGAAAGAATATCGAATGTGAAATCACTTGAGAGTGAGAGTTTGGAAGAAGATGAATACGATATGGAGGTAAGAGAGAAACCGAGTGGGCGATGGAGAGAAGATGAAATGTGAAATTGGTCTTTATAGATCGGATTGGACGTGTGACAATCACATTAAGATAATATTAAGGTTGGTTTTGATTGATTCGTGGAAGAAAGCGTGTGTTGCAGCTGTGCTTTGGCAGGCACAGATAAGAAGCAAAAGAAGAAAACGAGGAAAGCTTCAACGTGAAGGCGGACGAGCGTGAGACTTTTTGAACGGTTCGTCCTGAACTGGTCTTTAGGGAAAGAAAAAACAAAGGTCTCTCTTCGAATCATTGCAAGGGTCAGTGTTTGCCTGCATTTTTATGGGAAAATTGTTCAAAAATTCATTCCAACCAATTTTGGTCCGAAATTACTAACGCGGTAATTATGTCACATAGGACGGTCAACATCCACATTAGTAATTTTCAACCAAAATTAATTGGAATGACTATATTGACAAATTGTTGAAAGGATTAAGACTAAATTGGTAAAATTAAAAAGTTTAAGGATAGAATTGGTAAAGTTCGCAAATTTTTGAACAAATTTCTCGGTTTTCAAAGAAGTCAACTTGGTGGTGAGAGGGCTGCAGAGAGCTTAGCGTCACCTTCTCAAGTTCTTAGTATTGTACTGATTCTGATTTCTTCTTTTGTGTTAGGTACTGATAGATCGATTAATATTTGATTATGCAGGCGTACGTGACTTTGATTCGGTCAACCAATTTAGCTTCACACCACCGCGTAATGATTTTAATTATATTATTAATATATTACTGCATGTGACATACGCATTTGTTCAAATTATTGTATGCAAAGGATGAGAATCGTCTAAGAATAATCGGATCATTCGCTATAATATATTTGGGAATTTGAGACTAGAAATTTGCCTTTAAAGATCGATTATTTGGCTTTTAAGCTTTCAGTGGCAGATAAAAAGCATCCTGTGTACCCAAATCGTGGAATCTATTCAATGGTCAATTAGCTGTAGATTATTCGGCTCATTAAACATATATTATTTGAGTGTTAGTGACTTACACATGAGTAGTCAAGGATGCTAGCGACTTACATATGAGTAGTTAAGAAACCTAGGATGGGCACCAAAATCTCAAGCCCGGACTATAGGGCACAAGCATAGACACTGGTCTTAGGTCCATCGAAACTAAACCCTAGAACTTAGTGCCCGTGCTGGACTCCCTAGCACGCCACCTCAAGCTTACAAAGGCCTAGCCTAGTTTGTGCACCTGAGCTTGGGTCCATTGAGATGGAGTCTAAACGCTAGTGCTTAGGATTCCTTGGTGCACTGAGACTTTGATACCGATGCTCATGCCCGGATCCATCGAAGCCAGGCCCCAAACCTAGTGCTCGAGACCCGTTCCCCCACTCTTGGACTTAGGTCCATCAAGGTAGGGCCAAAGACCTTAGCACCCATGCCCGAGTGCATTAAGGCCTAGACTTGGTCCTTGGGCCCTGGCCTAGCATCAATGGACCAAAGTGTGGGGGAACCAGGTATGAACACGGGCTAGCTTTGATGGACTCAGGCTTAGAAGTCATATAATTGGGCATGGGTGCTGGGGTGCGAGGCCCAACCTCAACAAACACAGGCATGAGCACCGAGGACCTAAGCCCAATGTCCTGGGCACGTACATCGGTATCTCGGGCCCAAGCATGGTGGCCAAGGTCTTAGGCCCAAGCAGTGGGGATGTGGCCCCATTGCCAAGGAACTGGGAACAAGCATTGGAGTTCTTATGCCCAAGCACGGTATTTTTGATCCAAGCATTGATATTTAATCTTATTTTCAAAAATGTTTTTCAATTTTTATAAGAAAAAATCATTTTCCTGAATTTAAGTTTTAGTACTAAAACCTTTTTTGTTGACTAGAAAAACATTTCCCATTAATTTGTTTTCTAAGAAAATCAAATATCAAAAAATGATAGAAATAAATTACCAAAAAATATTCTCTACAAAACAAACAAAGCCTTGATGTTAAATATTTTGCCTCTTATAACATACTATAGCAACAATCATTTTGATGAACCTTCAAGATGGTTATCTTCTGGTCAAACTTGGTGGACGAATTTTAAAGATAAGGCACGAGATTGGATAGTCAACAATACAAGTTCCCGTGTTATTAATTGCATTTCTAAATTCTTAGAAGTCTTTGATGTTATGTAAGCTTCAAGAGTCAAAGTTCTTAGTACCTAGGTTCTTTATTATGCTTTCTAGTTCCCAAGTCTGTTTAATGCTTCAGTAGTTCCCTAGATATCATGTCCACTATAATTAGAGGAAGACTCATTGTGAGAGCATACCAGACTTTGAGGAATGAAAATATTTGAGATTACCTTTATTTTAGTGAATATCTTTGGAGAGTGGAATACTCTTAGTATTTAGCCAAAAAAGCTTTATCCTCAGCTAGTGGTTTTCTTTTAAGCCTTGGTGGTGAGCTTCTCCTATCCCGAAATTCTTTAGCCTTAGTGGGTGGCTTGTCCTTGAAGCCTTAGTAGTGAACTTAGTCTATCCCGATCCTCATCCTTGGTTGATGGCGCATCTTCTAAACCTTGGTGGCAATTGTTTTCGATCCTTGCATTTACATTTCATCTTCAATAACCATCCCCATACACAACATTTCCATACACTTAACCAGAAAATTTCCCCTTTCCAAAATCACTTGCCCACATACACATCACCATGGCAAGTGTTGGCCATTGGTAGAAAGAGAAAGGAAAGAAAGAGAAAAGAAAAAAGAGAAAAATATTATTTTTTTTTAAAAAAATTTCATGTCAATGTCGGTTGTGCCATGTGACGGCAATTTTCAACCTAAATTGGTTAAATGAACTAAATTAGCAAAATATAAAAATGTTTAGAAATAAATTGATTCAATTGAAAGGTTTATGACTTTTTTTTCTTAATGTAAAAAAGGTTTAGGATGGGATTTGTTCCAATACAATAGATTTAGGATTTTTTTATTTATACTTTTCCCTTAGAAATCTACTAGCATGAAAGATGAATCAAAATAAAGGAACGATTGCGATAGTAGAATTGGCCGCTATTAGGTAAAATACACACTTTTTTCGGTCTAAAACTAAATACACACTTGAAGTTCAGGAAAGAAGAAAATAAATTACACAATTGAAGTAGCAATTAATGAATGAATGAAACGATGTACAAAAAAAATCAAAATAAAAGCTTATATATGTTCTAATAAACCTTGTAAGCATCTGCTAGTTCACAACTCTGCAATTTCTCCTTATCTCGCCCTGGCTCCCGGTGAGAATATCGATCGATCCCATCCTTACCATTGCAGCTGCGAACTTGTTAGCCCATGCTCCGCCATGATTCGCGTGCTTCCTCACGATATATGCTGTCGAAGGGCTATCAAAAAGCGTCTGATCGGAAGTCAATACGCCTCGGTGGTTCTTCAAATTAGTGTAGTACTTGTTGTCGAGCCTGTTGGGCGTGACAAAGTCCAATGGGACCGTCGGATCGCTGGCGCCTCCGTTGTTCAGGCACTTCGCTTTCAGTTGACTGGCCATCCTGGGTTCCATTGAAGGGTCTCGCTTGTGCGTGGCGTTGAAGGAGGACAAGCGGGTCGAGAAGGAGGAACAGTGCGAGACTCCAACCGAATGCGCACCGGATAGTGTCACCATTTCGTCTAGAGAGAGACCTTTTCTTGCGAAATTAGCTTCCAACTGTTGAGCATCCAAGGAAGGAGGGGGAAGATTCTGGGACGGCTCGTCTATGAGGGAGACTAGCCCATCACGGCGACCGGCCGGGACTGCATAGTTAATGCTGCCGAGCTTGTAGGTGCTGTCGCGGGCCGCGAAGGCGAGAATGTCGGCGCAAGAGACCGTCTGGGGGCATAGATACTCTAGCTCGGCCTTTGCCTCGTCAATGACTTCGTAGCCTCGTAAGCTTGGGTTGTTCGCAGGATGTTCCTTCTCTGCTGGCTTGCCCGGTGTTGAATCGAGCAAAATTGATGCATCGCAACCCTATAATTGTATCAGAAAACAGGAACATTATCAGGATTGCTGAAATGCATCTGCATAAGAAATTACGTTACTATTGTACTCTATACTCACATCTAGCTAACATCCTTTGTAATAAAAAAATATCGCAAGAATGCTTTTCATTAGGAAAAGTTTATAGTCGCTACTACTTATCGAAATTGAGATTGTTGCTGCTACTTCAGAAGTGTGGCAAGAAGTGTTTGCATACCCGAACAAAGCAATCATGGAAGTGCATTCTAATAAGCCCAGCACCAATGCCGGGATTTCTGGCCACCGCCTTGTTCACGGCTTTTCGAACGACGGACTCCACGGACGGGCAAGTGGAGTGGTAGAATCCCACTTGGAGAGTCGCCGAACCTGAGTTCAGCATGGCGACCAGCAAGAAGATGACACAGAAGCCGAAAGAGGTTTCCATAGTTTTCATTTCCAAGAGTGAACCAGGATAGGAGCTGACAAGAGGGTGGGAAGAATATCGAATGCGAAATCACTTGAGAGTGAGAGTCTGTAAGAAGATGAAAACGATATGGAGGTAAGAGAGAAACCGAGTGGGTGATGGAAAGAAGATGAAATGCGAAACGGGTTTTTATAGATCGGCATTGGAGGCGTCACAATCACATTAAGATAATATTAAGGTCGGCTTTGATTGATTCGTAGAAGAAAGCGTGTGTTGCAGCTGTGCTTTTGCAGGCACACATAGGAAGAAGAAGCAGAAGAAGAAAAGGAGGAAAACTTCAACGTGAAGGTGGACGAACGCGAGACTTTTTGAACTGTTCTTCGTGAACTGGTCTTTTGGGGAAGAAAAAACAAAGATTTCTCCTTTAAAGTATTCCGAGGGACAGCATTCGGCTGTCTTTTCCATGGGAAAATTATTTAAAAAGTCCTCTACCTACTCTAGGTCGACTAAGGCCACTATTCATTCTTAAACATTTTTACCATAAATATTTTGACGATTTGTTAATATAATCTTTTATGTTAATTTTGAATGTAAATCATTGATATGGACCGATGCCCACGTTAAAGATTTATATTAGTAAATCATCAAAAATTTTAACAAAATTGAAAAGTTTTGAATTGAATTGATCATGGTATAAGACTTTTTGAATGATTTTCTCTATTTTCAAAAATATTAACTTGGTGACGAGAGGGCTGTAGAGAGCTCATCGTCTCCTTCTCAAGTTCGTAGCAGTGTCATTCTGATTTCTTTTTTCATGTTAGCAGTGACAGATCGATTAATGTATGATTATGCGGGCGTACGTGACTCTGGTTCGGTCAACCAATTTATCTTTGCCCCACCGCGTAATGATTTTTAATCATATCATTATGCTAAGGCCCACGGTAGTGCAGCCTTGACCCATAACTGGACTATTTCCTCTCCTTTTCTTCTGCTAGACCTTGTATACGCTAAAGCTGTAGCCTCGGGCTGTAAGATTTCTATCATCTGAATACAACCTTCCTTTTCGACCACCAAAAAAAAAAAAAAAAAAAAACATACGGATGTGTTTGTATTATGGTATACAAAGGATGAGAATCGTCAAAGACTAATCGGATCATTCACTCAAATATATTTGGGAATTTGAGACGATAGAAATTTGCCTCTAGAGATCGATTATTTGGCGATGAAGCTTTTAGTGGCGAATAAATTAAGTATCTTGCATACCCTAATTGCGGAATTTATTTAATAGTTGATTATTTGATTAGTCACGGATTATTATTCACCTCTAATTTGTATATTTAAGTGACGAATATTTTGCTTGATAACATACTTATAGCAACAACCCTTTTGCTTCTGTAGCATTTTTTAAGAGCAAGAGATAAATTTGCCTTAAATTGCATTTGTCGTGGAAAATTAATTAGTTGTCATATCTAATTTTAAAATGCAGATTTGGGGCAAATTACCTAAGTTCCAAAAATCTTATTATAAGGACAGAAATGTTTACCTCCTATAGAGATCTTTTCAGTCAAAATAATTTGAACATGTAGCTTTTTTAAGATTTAATGAAAATAATTCTCCAATGAACAACATGGATCTTTTTCGAGTAGTTGTATTCGGGCTGCCCATCCTAGTGAATCCTTAACCTTCATTGATCGATCCAAGGTCAAAGGCACTTCTCCAATGTATCTATTAGGGGCGATTGGTTCCGGTCCGATCTCGGTTCCATCTAGGAATCGAGAATCGGGCCGAGAGAACTGTTTCCCATTTTTTTGGCCTAGGGATTGGACCGGACAGTCCTAGCACCGAGAACTAAACTGGAACGATCGGTCCGATCTCATAGAACTGGCCACTTAGCAAAAAAAACTAGAAAGATATGAGGAATTATTACTATTTTAGGGTTTATTGTCATTTTTAAGAAATTTAAAAATATATATTTTTCGAAAAAGAGTCGGTCCAGTCTAATTTCCTCCTAAAGTTGGGAACCGGACCAACAAGACAGTCTAGTCCAGTCCAGACGGTTTCCGATCTGGTTAATCCCGGGTGGTTCCCGATCTGGTTGATCCTATATGCTCACCCCTAATACATATATAATCTAAAAAGGAAAATGTGATAAATAGCAAAGCATCCTGACAATGTAAATTTTAAAAAATCATATATAGTAAGATGAAATTACAACTTGCTTAGAAAGAATGGCCGAGCACCAATTGCTCCAATGACATCTCCCCCATGGCAAAATTACCAACTCAATTCTAAACAAATCGTACAAATGTCAATTCAGTTCTAAACTTTTTAATTTTGCCAATATAATCCTAAATCTATTTACAAAATTTCACGTGATGAAATTTCCACAGTAATAGGCTCAGAAGGACTAGGGGAATGCCCTAGAAATAGAAGGCTTACTGGGGTGCCTTCCATCTTGGACCGTAAATCCGGATGAAAAATTGATGCCTCGGCCTTCTCCTTAGGCGGCTGAGGTTTTGTTTAGCGTTTTCTTCTCGCTTTGACCTGTTGGTCTTTGCTTCTTGCTTGTGCTTGTCTCTATTTCTTCTTTGTAATCTTTTTGTTTGCTCCCTAACACTCTTTGTGCGTAGTGTATGCTTTATAATCCAAAGATTTATCTTTTACCTTTACCAAAAAAAAAAAAAAAAAAGGACTAGGGGAATTATTTCCTAAATGATTTTGTGGCTTCTATAAGGCTGAAGGAGAGGTTGATCATCTTTTGAAGAGACTCAGCATAATCTCTAAAAGTCTTGTCCTTATGCTTCCCTCCATATGGATCTTTACGAATGCTAGATTCGTTTGCCGCAAAAACTGAGGTGGAACCTTAAAAAACACATATTCTACCATTGACGTTGTCCTCCAAATTAGGAATTTTATGATTTAGAAAAGTAGCTGCAAATGTAATTTTGCAAAATCTGATAATTTATTCGATAATAGAGATTAATACTTACGACTATATTCAACAAAGCATGGATATATTTTCTTACTTGATTACTTAGAGGACGACTTTGATGGGATAAGAGAGAGCTTTAATTTTCGAGCCATCCTGTTGGGTCGTGAATTTGCACAAAAGATAACTTTTTTTGCGCTAGAAACACAAAAGATAACTTATAGGGTTATAGCTACATACATAAAACTTGAAAATTACAAGAATTAATTCCTAAAAATACCCTTACTGTGCTTTTATTGATTGTTCAAAAAAGTTCTAAACCTATTGTATTATTATCAATTCAGTCTTAAATTTTTTTATTTTCTCAATTGAATCATAAACATTTTCATATTTTGTCAATTAAGTTCATTCGGTTAATTTTGATACAAAATCGTTGACATGAACATTGGTTGTCATACGTGTGGTTCGATCAATGCTAACATGGACTATATAAAATAATATTTTAATATTTTTTTTATCTTGTTATCTTTCCTTTTTTTTTGTCCTTTCCTTCTTCTTCCTTCGTTGACTGGCAGAGGCAACCTTTCACCATCACTAAGTGAGATCGGCCTTGCCCAGATATGGTGAGGCTCAACCTCGCTAAATTTGGCGAGGCTCGACCTCAACCAAAGTCAACGAGGGCAAGGTTCACCAGAGGCTAGCAAGGTCACCTCTGGCTGGTCACCAAGAGCAAAAAGAAAAAAGAAAAAGAAAAAAGAAAAAGGAAAGAGAAAAGAATAAATAAATATACTTGAAAAAAAATATTTAAAATATGATTATAAATTGTTCACATCAATGCTAATCACACCACGTGAAATTGCCAGTATTCATGTAAGTGATTTTTAATCAAAATTGGTGTGATGGACAATTAGCAAAATGTTAAAAAGTTTAAGATTCAATTGATAAAATTAAAAATGTTTGGGACTAAATTCACAAAAGTGTAATAAGTTTTAAACATTTTGAACAATTTTCCCTACCATCAACTATTTTATAGTCCACCCTTTCACATGAGAATGGGGAGGTGAGGAATTCGATTCCCCACCTTTTCAAGGGAACTAGGGTGGAGATGTTTAATTCCACGTGTGAAATTCGATTTTCTACACTTGTAAAAGAGGCAAGGTAAAGATTTGAGAGCAAGTTGAGAATTGAGCAAGATAGACAAAAAAAAAAAAAAAAAAAAAAAAAACTATCGTGTTCTAGCATTTATTAGACATTTTATTCATAGATAAGTTAAATAAATGTTCAAAGAGACTTCTAAAGGAAGGAAAAGATAGAGATCAAGTTAAATGTGGAAATAAGACATGGTATCTTTTTGAGATCAAGAAAGAAAAATTTATTGGGATTAAGAATAGGGGTATATTATATCATTGTGATGGAAAAGGCGCCCAATCTATCATCTTGGCCTGAAACTTTAGGGCCCAAAATTTATTATTTGTAAATCACTTAATGAAAAAATAAATTTGTAAAGTCAATTCAGACTCTCTATCATTTAAAGCCAAATAAAGCTTCTCCATAAATAATTAAATTTGAAGCAGAGAAGAATAAAAATAAAAGATCCAGAAAAATGACTCAGTAATATTAAATATTTTCGGTAAAAGTAATGAAGAATTGTCCATTTACTTTCATATTTCTTAGCGGTAGAATACTTTTATATGTAATAATTCAATTCAATGACTATCATTCAGTCTATCTTATAGAGGGAATTCCTTTTTTGTTTTATGATTTTCTTTTTAGTTTGAAATGAAAGAAAAAAAGCCTAAATCTTCATTCACATAAACTTTTCTAGAGGTGGCAATATGAGTTGTAAACCCGCTTTTTAACTCATAGGTTTGAATGGGTTATCGTAGATAAAGTTTACTTGAATTTGAGCCAAATTGCGTATGAAGTAGACCCATTTTCTAACATTTGTTTTTATTCTCAGCATTGGATTATCTATCAATTTTACCAAGGGAAAATTCACCTCTCCTCCCCATTTTTTTCTTTTCCCTTTTTTTCCGCGTCGTTTTCCCTCTTTTCCACTACAACGCGTACAGTTGAATTCAGAATAAAAAGAACGACTTGCCTTTCCTATTTTCATAAAACATCACAGTAAAAGCTCCTTTTCAAGTGAAGATGAGAAATTTATTTTTCACATTTTATAACAATTAAGTGACAATTTAAATAAAATTGCTTTCAGAACTTCCATTCAAAACGGAACCGGTCTACTTATAATTGAAAATCACGCTTCTTTAGCACAAAAGAGCATAGCCAAATATGTTTTTGAAATTGTTATCCCTACAAGATTTCAAAACTTGTACCGATAGTCAAGCATCCATTCTCACTTTGCGTGCGTGAGCGTCTCTAAGGAGGTGCAAACAAAAAGCTCCTTCACTGACTCAGCAAGCTTGTCAATAGAGTCACTCATTTTTCAGAGACAATAATTTAAAGACAAAAATTGCCAAGAATTAAAGCCCAGATTGGTTTCGGGCAACGTTGGGTATGATTCATTAAAATCGTATTGCATAAACAATGGGTCAATTCAAATTGGATTATTTTCTATCTGCCCATTTGACAAGCCCAATCTGTATCAAGAGCTACGCATTTCATATTTTTTTACAGACATAAAGCAGACATCTCTTGATGAGTAACAAATTTATGAGTGCAAATGAATTAAGAAAACATGTTTATCGAGCCAGCGGTCCAACAACATGGCCCAGCATGCCTCGAACATGCAACGATGAGCCTTCCTCCTGTCCCAGCCCACGTCCCCTCCACGCATGGACCCCACCGAACGAGGCCGGCTCACAAGCCTCGGCTGCGTCGGTAAACCCCTCACAGGCCGCCTCGTATGGATCTGATCCCAATCTTACACCTGGCCTCTGCAACTGTTACTGGGACTGGCGACTTGCGCCGATGATTCCGGGACATTCTCTACAAGCGCTGCATCGCACGCTCGTGCACAAGCTTTGCTGTCTTTGAATGTTTTCCCGCGTCCTCCGCTCGCTCTCTGCCCTTCTCCTCATCGAGAGCAAGGTGTTTCGCCGTTGGTCAGCCCGATTACGGTCTCTTTGATCTTACTGTTGTTCATTTTACTTTAGCTCTCCGACCGTCATGTTGGTTGTACCGCATCTTGACTAGACCCCTCTCCTTGTTTGACTATTAACATGGTCCTTTTTTTTTTCACCAATATAAAAAAAGAGATAATATCAAATTATCCTGTGGTGACAATCTCTAAGAAGTTCTTTTGAGAGTAGAATTTATTTCAAAATACCCTTGAATGTAATAACTTTATTTCAATAAACCCCTTGCTCATTGTTAGCTGTCAAAAGTGCGTGGATCTTGCGTGCACGATTCTTCTTACAAATCGTAAGGTAATTTCGTCTTAGAATTTTGGTGCCATTGGCCATGCGGCAGTGAGGGCCCGGCATCCTCATCGGGTTCAGGTGGATGAGCGATAGATGTTGCCCTCACAAATTACTCTTTGCATAGAGATGTTAGGCAATACGCTCTCAAATGCATTTGTGTGTGAATGAAAGATGGGTTGAGGTTGACTTCTTGTTGTCTTATTAAGAGACTAAGACATGGACAAAACAAATGGAAAATGCTGTTAAATAAGCACTTCTTCACAAGATATGACTAGAAATAGTAGAAATCACAATCAGCGATGACAAAAACATTACCTCCAGAGACTAAGGCATGGACAAAACAAATGGAAAACGCTGTTAAATGAGCACTTCTTCACATGATATGACTAGAAATAGTAGAAATGACAATCAGCGATGACAAAAACATTACCTCTCTCTCTCTCTCTCTCTCTCTCTCTCGATCGGGTCTGTGGTTTTTAATTTAATTTTCATTTTTTTTTCGAATTCCATGCATTGATTTGTAATTTTAGGACAGACATAGCCTTTTAATTTGTGCAAAATCGTGCGTGTGAGATTCACGAGCTTGATGGTCGACCGATTTTCATACCCGATAAGTTCAAGGTTTGTCTAGAAAAAATCATTAAATTTAATTGTGTTTTGAAATAAAGTCTAACGCAAGGAATTAAGATTTTTGAAATTATTTCCACAAAAGAGAAAAGTCTGCCATCTTTACCAATCATAGAGACCTAACAGTTACATATGATATAGCCGGTGTGAACATTAGAGTAGCACACTTTATCACTTGATCGAGTTAAGAAGAGTCGACGATGATGACCAAAGTCATAATATTAATGACAAAGAATAAATATGGAATCGTAATTTTGTTTTGGATTAATAGTTGTGTATGAGAAATGGTATAATTATTAAGACAATAATTCATTTTTATTTGTCATAATATGATAATTCATTTATAGACAAATTTGCGCAATTTTACAACCTACATCATGTAAATGTAAAAGCTACTAATTTATACTCCAATGAGAAATTTAAAATTTACAAAAACATAAATATGTCTAAGGAAATGCGAGTAGAAGGAAAAATAAAGAAAAGTTGAAATTTAGAAGTGAGATTTTTTTTTTTTTTTGGTCAATAAAGTGCGAGATTGATAGTTATATCCATGTATTTGATATTTGTTTTTTGAAATTTTAACATTTAGATTTTTACATAGTTATAGCCTTTTTTAAAGGCTAATTTCCTAAAAAAAAACCCAAACTATACGTGTAATTTCAATTCTACCCCGGACGTTTTTAGTCCTAAAAAATCTTTAACTTTCACTCTAATACCTATCCAATAATCGTGACCGATTTCATCAAGATTATTACCATAATCTCATATGAAGGTTTTATCGGGTCTTGATGATACACATTTTTTATAATAAACCTCTAATTGGTCATAATGTTGATAATCTTGAAGAAACTATTGTCGATATTTAAACACGTGAGGTAGATTTGTAATTAGGGTGAAAGCTCTGGAGATTTTTTTCAACAAAGAAAAACTCGGGACATAATTAAGATTTCACTAAAAGTTGAGGGCCTTCTATTTAATATAGAAATTAAAGGGTATTTTGAAAAAGAAAGGACGGAAGCAATTACCAAAAAAAAAAAATTGTTCATTTCCATTAGACCACTGTAGATTAAATCATTAAAATATGCTAGTGCATTATCCGGCAAAAAAAAAAACAATGTTTTTAAGACAAATATCGCAGGTTGTACTTCCCGTTCGTGTTTTTATATTTTGGAGGGCTTTTTTTTTTTTGAAATAATATTTTATTTTCTTATTTCCGTTTGATTTTTTTTTTTCCCCGATTTTCCTTTATCATATGATGTTACCGACTTCCCTCGCTCCATTCCAGCGCTCTCCCCATTAGGGCACGCTTCGTTCCCCCTCTTCCCCCCCCCTCCTCACTCTCTCTACTCCTCGCGAAATCCCTCCTCCTCCTTCTGCATCGGCCAATCGGACGGTCGCCGGAGCCACCGCCGCCGCCGCCACCGCCGCTGCCGCCATCCTCCTCCTCCTCCTCCGTCGCCGCAGCGAGTCCGGGAGAACGGTAGGCGTTTCTCTCCTTTTCGCGATTCTCGCTCCGTTTCTTCGTCGCTTCCCCCTCTGCCTTTCGATCGAGGAGCAGTCGATTCCTCGCTCGATTGCACGGAGCCGTCGGGTCCTCGATCGTTTTGCGTTTTGGGCCATTCCTTCGATTTCTTCACTTTGCAGTTCGTTTCGTGTCGTTTCCGGAGGGTGCGCTTAGGGTTTTGCTCGAAATGAGGGATTTTGCTGGATTTTGACCGCCGGGGGTGATATTTCCAAGTGTCGATTGGAACGAAAAAAGTTGTCAGGACGATTTACTTGGTGTGGGGTAGGGTGGCCGTTTTAAGGACTGAGGAGTGTGATCGCCGGCCCGTGTGGGAGCGAGAGGGAAGGGAATACTATGGCGTTGATTTCTGGGATTGTACAATTTTCGATAAGTAGGATAAATATGTCGACAGAGTAGAAGGCATGTTTATCTGAATATGCTGGAGGAGTATGCGGAAGATAATGCAGGGGGAGAAACGAATTGACTGAAGATAATGAAAAAAATTTGGGCATTTTTTTGTTTGAAAATTATGTTTTAAGCAGTAGCTGACTTACTATTCTGTGGACAAATATTGTCATTAGTATTTTTGCTTGCGGAAATTGTGGCCTCATGGTTGAGTTTATATGCGCCTTTGATCGTAATCTTTTATTCAATTGACCTTGTGAAGGGATGTGTGTGAGTTGTGGTGCCACTAATTGTAGCCTTGACTTCCTGATCTGTTCCTTAATGTAGCAAAGCAGTGGCTGCCCGTCTTCCTGTGGATCTACAAATTGCTCATCTAGTGATTAAAAATGTGCTAGATCTGACTTGGGCTACGCCCCCCACTTGCATCACTTCAGGTTGGACGGTTACGCCCATTAGATTACAATTAACAAACTATTACCAAATGTGTCTTAAATTTTGTAGGGATATTTTCAACATTTTAGAGTAGTATAGATATGGATAGTTATATATTTGCATCTGTTTATGCATTTTTTAATTGCCATAAAATTGGTTACGTCATGACTATGCATCCATTACTGTTAAAGGCAGTTTGCATTAGCCTCAGTACTGTTTCTTATTTGAGAAAGATTAACATGGGAAAGAAAAAGGGGAGATTAGATTGGAATTTATCATGCATAATTTCTTTGCATGCAACACATAAATACTTTGAAATACAGTGTGATGAGCCTTCTGACGTTACTAATATACGGGCTCTAGATGGTTCAATCTCTTGACACATTGATAAACCTGGACTCTCTTCTGCCACGAGTTTATTTGCATGTTTGATAAGGAAAATATCAGCTCTGCTAAGAATTTTCTTCCTATGCATCCTACGCTGTATGTTCTATTACTATGAAAATAAGAAACTTGTATTGCTTTGTGTTGATTTGTATTTCATTTGCCTCTTATCAGACTGGTGTTAAGTGTGGTGTTTGTAAATGGGCGATCATCGAAGTGGAAATGGGCAAAGCGTTAATGGAAAGGCTGCAGCGGCTGGACCTGCGTATAAGATTCAGTTGGAAAATTTTGCGAAGCGTTTGAAGACTCTTTATACTCACTGGAATGACCATAGGAATGACTTGTGGGGTTCTTCTGATGTTCTGGCAATAGCTGCACCTCCTAATTCAGAGGACCTTCGGTATCTCAAATCTTCAGCTTTAAACATGTGGTTGCTGGGTTACGAGTTCCCAGAGACTATAATGGTTTTCATGAAGAAGCAGATCCACTTTTTATGCAGCCAAAAGAAGGCAGATGTACTTCGACCTGTTGAAAGAACTGCTAAGGAAGCTGTGGGAGCCGAAGTGGTGATTCATGTGAAGGCAAGAAGTGATGATGGGACTGCTCTAATGGAGGCAATTTTCAGTGCTGTCCGCTCTCTTTCTAAGGAAGATGGTCAACAAGTACCTGTTGTCGGGTATATAGCAAGAGAGGCTCCGGAAGGTAAGCTTTTGGAGACATGGGCTGAAAAGCTTAAGGCTGCTGATTTTCAGCTTGGTGACGTGACCAATGGGTTGTCTGACTTGTTTGCTGTCAAGGATGATGCTGAGCTTTTAAATGTGAAAAAAGCAGCACATTTGACGGCTAACGTGTTGAAGAACTATGTGGTTCCGAAACTAGAGAATGTTATTGATGAGGAGAAGAAAGTGACTCATTCATCGTTGATGGATGAAACTGAGAAAACCATATTGGATCCATCTAGAGCTAAGGTAAAGCTGAAGGTGGATAGCATTGATATTTGCTATCCTCCTATTTTCCAGAGTGGAGGAGAGTTTGACCTGAGGCCCAGTGCAGCCAGCAATGACGAATTACTCTATTATGATTCTGCAAGCGTGATTATATGCGCGGTTGGATCTCGTTATAACAGTTACTGCTCTAATTGTGCAAGGACGTTCTTGATTGATGCCAATCCCTTGCAGAGTAAAGCATATGAAGTGCTTCTAAAGGCCCATGAAGCAGCAATTAGCATGTTGAAGCCTGGGAAAAAGCTCCATGCAGCCTATGAGGCAGCCTTGTCAGTAGTTGAGAA
Source organism: Eucalyptus decipiens (assembly GCA_014182575.1). NCBI lineage: Eukaryota > Viridiplantae > Streptophyta > Magnoliopsida > Myrtales > Myrtaceae > Eucalyptus > Eucalyptus decipiens. The sequence goes on along the minus strand of CM024618.1, from coordinate 20,224,731 downwards.
GGATGCTCCTGAACTACTACCAAACTTGACAAAGTCAGCTGGGACGGGAATGGGTCTTGAATTTCGGGAGTCAGGGTTGAACATTAATGCCAAAAACGAGAGAATTATTAAAGAAAACATGGTCTTTAATGTATCGCTTGGTTTCCAGAATTTGCAGAACCAGACGAACAACTCAAAGAACCAAAATTTCTCTATGCTGCTTGCGGATACAGTCATTGTTGGAAAAGAAAAATCAGATGTTGCCACTCATATGAGCTCTAAAGCTGTGAAGGACGTGGCTTACTCATTCAATGAGGATGAGGAAGAGGAAGAAAGGCCAAAACCCAAACCTGAGGCTAACGGTGCGGACGCATTCATATCCAAGACAACACTCAGGTCAGACAACCAGGAGTCAAAGGAGGAGCTAAGAAGGCAGCACCAGGCAGAATTGGCTCGTCAAAAAAATGAGGAAACTGCACGGCGGCTTGCTGGTGGACGCTCTGGGGCTGGAGACAACAGAAATGCTGCCAAGACTTCGACAGACCTTGTTGCTTATAAAAGTGTTAATGATTTACCACCTCCTAGGGATTCCATGATTCAGGTTGACCAGAAGAATGAAGCCGTTCTTTTGCCTATATATGGGAGTATTGTCCCATTCCATGTTGCAACCATAAGGACAGTCTCAAGCCAGCAGGACACCAATCGCAACTGCTACATTCGGATTATTTTTAATGTCCCTGGAACTCCTTTCAATCCTCATGACAGCAACACGTCAAAATTCCAAGGTGCTATCTATTTGAAGGAGGTAGCTTTCCGTTCCAAGGACTCCAGGCACATAAGCGAAGTTGTGCAGCAAATAAAAACTCTTAGACGACAAGTTATGGCTAGAGAGTCCGAGAGAGCTGAAAGGGCAACTTTAGTTACTCAAGAGAAACTCCAACTTGCAGGGAACAGAATGAAGCCAATAAAGTTGTCTGACCTATGGATCCGTCCAGCTTTTGGAGGTCGTGGAAGAAAGATACCTGGTACACTTGAGGCTCATGTTAATGGTTTTCGGTATTCTACCACCAGGCACGATGAACGTGTAGATATCTTGTTTGGGAATATTAAACATGCGTTTTCCAGCCGGCAGAGAAGGAGATGATAACCCTTTTGCATTTTCACCTGCACAATCATATAATGGTTGGTAACCGGAAAACCAAGGATGTGCAGTTCTATGTTGAGGTGATGGATGTGGTCCAAACCTTAGGTGGTGGGAAGAGATCTGCCTATGACCCTGATGAGATTGAAGAGGAGCAACGGGAGAGGGATAGGAAGAACAAGATTAACATGGATTTCCAGAACTTTGTGAACCGGGTAAATGATCTCTGGGGGCAGCCCCAGTTTGGTGGGCTGGACCTTGAATTTGATCAGCCTCTAAGGGAACTTGGCTTTCATGGGGTTCCCTACAAGGCTTCAGCTTTCATTGTTCCAACTTCAACCTGTCTGGTGGAACTGATAGAGACTCCTTTTCTTGTGGTGACGTTGAGCGAGATTGAGATTGTGAACTTGGAGAGAGTTGGTCTTGGACAGAAGAACTTTGATATGACTGTAGTTTTCAAGGACTTCAAGCGGGATGTACTTAGAATTGATTCCATCCCTTCTACATCTCTTGATGGAATCAAGGAATGGCTTGACACAACAGACATCAAGTACTATGAAAGCAGATTGAATCTGAACTGGCGACAGATATTGAAGACCATAACTGATGATCCACAGAGCTTCATAGATGATGGAGGCTGGGAGTTTTTGAATTTGGAAGTCAGTGACTCAGATAGTGAAAAATCAGAGGAATCAGATCAAGGCTATGAACCATCTGATGTGCAGTCCGAATCTGATTCGGAAGACGCGCCCTCTGATAGTGAGTCGTTGGTGGAGTCTGAGGAGGATGAGGACCAAGATTCAGAAGAAGATTCAGAGGAAGAGAAGGGGAAGACATGGGAGGAGTTGGAGAGAGAAGCAAGCAATGCAGATAGAGAGAAAGGTGATGAATCTGACAGTGAGGAGGAGAGAAAGAGGAGGAAGATGAAGGCTTTTGGGAAGGGTAGAGCTGGTCCTAGTGGTGGCATGCCAGGTAGAGCTCGTCCTAGTGGTAGAGCTGGTCCTAGTGGTGGCATGCCTAAGCGAAGAAAGATGCGGTAGATGTTATTGTAGCTTGTTTAGAATCTTGGGTTTAGCTTTGCTTGGTCAAGCTCTTTTTGGTTCTCAGTTCGTCCTGTCTCTGTAAAATGCAGTTATGACTAACATATTTTGAATGGCTTAGGTTTGATCGCCGAGATGCATTCCTAGTTTTAATTTGGGCTTCTGCATGCAATTTAGCGTCTGTTGTGAATGATATTGCTTAGAAAGTAAACTATCTTCAATGTCAATTAAGGAGAAATCTCTTCTTCTCTGATTGTTTAATTATCTTTTAACTGATTGTGTGATTGCTGCTTTTGCTTCCAACCTTACACCCTTCCACCTGTTTGTTGATTTGTTTGTTGTCTATGCGGACGTGCATTTTTAGTGCGTAGCGATATATTCGTTTTCAAGGACCTCTCTTCAACTCTATGTTGAAGAAGCGTGTACCTCTGTAGTGGCGGTGGAGCACGAGGTGAACCGGATATAAACTATACCTCTAAGTGGGTCAATTTGCGAGTGATTGGAGCAGTTAACTAGGTCTTCTTTGAGAGAACTTGGAGGAGTTGGACAACCTTTATTTGATTGTTGACGATCGTTGTTTAAAATTTCCAAATAGAAATTGCCGTCTTGTGCCTGTGGTTGATAGCAGCTTTAATTCCTGAACTTAGGTTTTTTGGTTTTTGTGGTCGCTTAATTCCTGAACTTAGTTGAGAGCTCAATTTTGGCGTGCTTGGTAAAATGAGATCGTAAAAGAGCAATCGTGGTATGTTTTGATAGCACCATTCAATAAGGAATACAAACTTCTGGAATTGAAGCACTTAAACTCCTAAGTGACTCATGTCCACGATACAAGTCCTATTTTGATTTTTTAATAGCACATGTTAATTAGACTTTGTGAGTTTTCTTGTCTTGCACGATTGTAAATACGCTAGAAAACTTGCCGTGCTTAAGTGAACTTTAGACGTTTGCAGTAGGAATGGGATCAATCAGCCCAGCTACTGCATGTTTGCAAAGATTGGGGGTGGGGCCTCCATCATCATTCCCTGGGTCTGCCCCGACCAGAATTTGTGAACGAGAACAATCGCCATGTCACTTGCATCAGCTAACTCCAGGGTTGTTCAGTATGACTCTTTAGATTCACGTATTTAAGAGAATTCTCATGCAAACATACCAAGATTTTAAGCCTCATAAGTTATGACCCAAAAAAAAAGGGTCTCATAAGACAAACTTACCTCTTCTCTTTTCTGTTCCTTTCCATTTGGAAACAAAATCGACATATTTTAGGTTCATCACAGGCACAAGTATTTTATCGCTGTCTGATGAGATGTATGCTTGTTAGCAGCAAGAGTTGCTCGATTAGATAATGAGGGAGAGAACATTTAGACCCAATTGAATAATTTTCGTGGACATATGTATACTAATGTACAATGCCCACAAGAAAAGAGAAAGTGTACTGAATCCTTCATATACAATGACCCAACAACAGATGAAGTAGAAGACCAAGGACGACGAGGGAAGCTGGCTTGTGACACTCTGCGAGTCTTGAGAGCGATCGATTTGATCACATCTTCAGGAGCCCCACACATCAACGCATGCCTCTGCCAAAGCACCTTCACTTTCCTCCCTAATTTGCTGCCCTCTTTACTTTTATTTTTCTGATGATGGTGATGAGCTCTTGCTCTAGAATTACCATCCTTTTCATGCCGACAGTATTCTATGAACTGGTCCAATTGCCTGCATATAGCTTCTATTTCGTATGAGTCGAGCAGAGAATTCTCCTTATGAATTCCTCGATCATGTCTATGAGCCTCGGTGGCATCAGGCTCAGATTTGGCCATCTTCGTGGCTTCAAGCTTGTAACGAGACGGTTTAGGTTTGGGACTTGGACTCCAGGCCATCTCGCAATATTCATGAGTAGGCTTTTGCTCCGACCTGGGTCGATGTGAGTACCAAGCCCTCGCAGCTTCTTTGACAGCATCCATGCCATCATCAAGTCCTCCTGCTCTTCTTATGACCTCCATACGAATCGCAGTGCTGATGGATGAGAGTGTTGGTTTCTTCTAGGAACGAAGGGGACAGCGAGGTTCATTAGATTTGAAGGGTAAGTAGGAAAGCAAGGGAAGACGTTGGAATGTGCTTCTACAAATTGATAAGGGCATTGCAGTTGTTCTTTTTTTCATGGAAAGGTTATATAATAATGCTCACACTTGATGGTGAGTGTCCCTTCCGTTTTTGTTGTCAGCATTCAACTGATGGGCTGTTTCATTGGGGTTGGCTTCGTAGGTGTTCGAAAGCATTAGGTGAGATTTGGCGTTTTGGGACTATTTCCTCGTGGTGAAGCTTCTCTCCTCCTGACGTCCCGAGCCATTAGATTAATTAATCCTGATCCAAATCGTATTTTCATCGGAATATCTTGCACTCTTCACTTCTTCGGCCCATAGACTAAGTTAGAACACGTGGAACCGAGCCTTTTGTTTTTTTATTCTCTCCATTGTCACTCCTTTTGATAAAGATGCAAAATTGCAATTTGCTGATACAGCTGGTTACAAACCACTGCACATTGGATGAACGACATGGGGTAACATCAAATTGTACATAGTCCGACATGGACAGAATCTCTAAGCACATTGATCGATGTCGCATATGTTCCATGTCCTGTTTATGGCGTTTCATGTGTGCTGTTGTGAGTTTTCTATATGTTGCGATAAGTTGTTAGGATATACATGAGAAATGCTTTGTCCATAAAGACAAAGCTACCTTAAAGTCTGTTTGGTGGGTTCTACGCAGATCAGGATTTAGTCAAGACGAGTCATGCCTTGCAACTTGAAATTTACGCATTTCTTTTTACCAAACCTTTCGATATACATCTACTTCCGTGAGCAATGACAAACCATGTGACTGCACCAATATAGCTCAAAAACAAGTACCATCTCCGATCTCAATAGCGCTTCACTAACTGGGATCATACATCTTGAATAGACTCCGGACCCCAACCGAAGTATTGCCAGCAGAAGGAATTTCCTCTCTTATTGTATATGAAGCAGACGTGCTTCTAGTATAATGCTTTTTTAATTTTGTGTTACTTGATTATGTAGTCCGCTATGAAACATGGCTTTATATCTTCTACTATTTATGTTTGTTAAATGTGGCTGTCTGACTTCACATAATACTTCGGTATATTGGGTTTTTTTTCCAAAGGTGAAGAGGCCCCAGGAAGGGCAATTTGACAGTAGACGTCAGTCAGGCCTGGATCCCTTACTTGCACAAATCCATTGGGAATGTCAAGGGCGACTGTTGCACTTCTGGTTCTTCTGTATATCTTGCACCAAACAGCTTGAATTTTGAAAGAAGTCCTAAAGGGAAGGGACTAAGGGCTGGCTGTACTTCTGGCTTTAAATGGCATAAACATCGAAAAATACGCATCTGATGAAGCGATAGGTTCTCAGTTCGTCCCGTCTTCTGTAAAATGCAGTTATGACTAACATATTTTGAATGGCTTAGGTTTGATGGCCGAGATGCATTCCTAGTTTTTATTTGGGCTTCTGCATGCAACTTAGTATCTGTTGCGAATGATACAGCTTAGCAAAGTAAACTATGTTCTATGTCAGTGATTAAGGAGAAATCTCTGTCCTCTGGACTGTTTGATTATCTTTTTAACTGATTGTGTGATTGCTGCTTTTGCTTCCAGCCTTCCGCCCTTCATCCTGTTTGTTGTCTATACCGATGTGCATTGTCAGTGCATGGTGATATATTCGTTTTCAAGGATCTCTCTTCAACATTTCTTTGAAGAAGCATGTAAGTCTGTGTTGGCGGTGGTGCTCGAGGTTAACCCTGATATAAGCTATACAGCCAAGCGAGCCAATTTGTGAGTGATCGGAGCAATTAATTAGTTCTTCTTTGAGAGAACTCGGAGTTGGACAGCTTTTATTTGATTGTTGATAATCCCTGTTTCAAATTGCAAATCGAAATTGCCACCTTGTGCCTGTGGTGGATGGCAGCTTTGATTCTTGAACTTAGTTGAGAGCTCAGTTTTGGCGTGCTTGGTAATATGAGACTGTAAAAAGAGACCGCCCGCCATTGCGTGCCTGATCGTGGCATGTTTTGATAGCTTCATTCGGTAAAATGGGTTTCGTGAGTTTTCTTGTCTTGCACGATTGTAAATACATTAGAGAACTTACTGTGCTACTAGATGTTTGCAAAGATGGGGTTTACCTCCGCCATCACGCCCTAGGTCTGCCCCAACCAAGAATATATGAACAAGAACAATTGTGGTACCACTAATATCAGCTAACTCCAGGGTTGTTCAGTATGACTCCTAGATTCCCGTATTTGAGCAGATTTGAGGGATGGTTAAGAGGTTATCATGCAAACCTACCAAGATCATGAGTTTTATAAGACGAGCTTACTTTTTCTCTTTTCTGGTTTTTTCCATTTCGGAACGATATCGACACAATTTTGGTTCATCACAGGCACAAGTACTTTATCACTCTCTGATGAGATGAATGCTTGTTAGCTGCAAGAGTTGCTCGATTAGATAATGAGCGGGCGACGAGATTTTGACCCACACAAGAATTGAATGACTTTCACCGACGTATGTATACTAGTGTACAATGCCCGCAAGAAAAGACCAGGACTAGGACTTGGACTCGAGGCCATCCCGCAGTATTTACATATAGACTTCTGTTCTGACCCGGACCGATGAAAGTACCAAGCCCTCGCAGCTTCTTCGACAGCATCCATGCCATCATCAATTCCTCTTGCTCTTCTAATGACCTCCATGCGAATTGCAAAGCTAATGGACGTGAGTGTTGGTTTCAGCTAGGAACGAAGGCGACAGCGAGGTTCGACAGATTTGAAGGTAAGCAGGAAAGTAAAGGAAGATGTTGGAATGTGCTTCTGCAAATTGATAAGGGCATTGCAGCTCTTTTTCTCAAAGGTTATATAATGTTGCTCACACCTAATGGTGAGTGTACCTTCCGTTTTTGTTGTCAGCATTCAACTGATAGGCTGTTTCATTGGCACTGGCTTTGTACGTCTTCGAAAGCATTAGGCGAGATTTGGCGGTTTGGGACTATTTCCTCGTGGTGAAGCTTCTCTCCTCCGCCTGACGTACCAAGTGATTTAGATTAATTAATCCTGATCCGAATCGTCATTCTCATCGTAATTCCTTCCACGGATCCGAGCGCTTTGTTTTTTTCTTTTTACTTTATGCCTCTCTTTTGTCACTCCTTTTAAGATACAATATTGCAATTTGCTAATATGATGAACGACATGGGATTACATCAAATCGTATGTAGTCCGACACGGACGGAATCTTTAAGCGCATCGATCGATGTTGCATATGTTTCATGTCTTGTTGATTGCATTCGTTGTGTGCTGTTGCAACTTTCGTATCCGCTGTTGTGATGTGCATTCGGCGTTAATCGAGAGGTAAGGGAAGGGAAATTATCGGGACACACATGAGAAATGCTATGTCCATAAATACAAGGCTACCTTGAAGTCTGTTCAGGTGAGTTCTATCTAGATGAGGAATTAGCCACGATGAGTCATGCATTGCGGACCATAAAGATCTCATGCTTTTAGCATCTCGAAACCCATTTCCTTTTAGCGATAAGTCATTGAAACTTCTAAAACTTATCAGAAAGTATAATTAAGTCTTAAAATTTTTAAAAAGTGCAATCAAATTTTAAAACATTGTCATCCAAGCGCCATCGAGGCTTAAAATTTTCAAGAAGTGCGATCGATGAAAGCAATTGATTGGACTAACATGACAAGTTTTAGAACTTATTACACTTTCTGAATATTTTAAGACTCGATTGTACTTTCGTGACAAATTTTACCACTTAATTGCGCCTTTTGAAAATTTTTAAAAACTCAATTAAACTGTCTTCACAACTTTTAGGATTTCTAATATATTTATGCTTTCTTTTTTATTAAATTTTTCGAGATATATACATCTAATCCCCACGAACAATGACAATCCATGCGATCGCATCGACATAGCTCGAAAACAAGTACCATCTACGTTCCTGCCTGCGCTTCACTAAAGCCCGGCCTGCATCCGTTCATTGCAGAAATCCAGTTGGAAACGTCGAGGGGGACCGCCGATTTTCCAGTTCTTCGGTATGTCTCGAAATTTGGAGACCCTCGTTTATTCACGCAACAGCTTGAATTTTGGAAGAAGTTGAGCTAAAAGGAAGGGACCAAGGGCCGGCCGTACTTCTGCCTTCAAAATGACGTAAAACATCGGAAAATATGCATCCCATGAAATCAAGTAAAATCGGAGAAACTATGCCGAGAACACTAGCCACTTTCCAACAGTAAAAGACTAGCTCTGTCCCCATATAATTTCAACCAACGACAGCAGAGTCAGATCAATACCGCGAGGAAGCAAAATATTAGTCTCCTCGCTACATCACCAATCCGCATAAGTTCTGAAGAAACTGCAAATGTCCCCAGAAAATGAAGAGAGAAAGGAAGAGGCAATGCTGTTTTATACCCGTCAATGAAGAGAGCATGGAAGGAGGAAACAATCGTAGTTGTCCTGTCTAAAACAATTTCCCCTTATCCAACAACAGCACGCCACACTCGTTCGACCGCAAGCCACACTCGTTCCCAAGCCAACTCATAATAGGGTTTCCAGAGGATCGTGGTCTCTGCAATCAAGGGAGTGACCACATACGGGTCCATGTTGATGTCGGCGGTCTCGCAGCACCCACTGAAATAAGATGCCCAGATCTGTTCCTCGGCCCTCAGTCTAATCCTCTCTTTTGCCTTTCTGATGGCTTCATGCCCACCATCGTTCCTGAATGACTGAGTGCTGCAACCCAGCCAAAAATTTTAGCCTAAGATACGAGCGTCAAGTCTCCTTTCCTTGTTTGCACGTGCGGAAAGACGTCGACACAGGAAAGCATGGACAATATTCAGTGATGTTTTGTTACCTGTAATCTATGCGCAAACCTGCTCCATTCCTGTCTCCCTGGTATTAACAAAAGCCGGGTGACGAACTTTAAGTTGTCATGCACGAAACTGAAGAACCATTAACATAAAGGGCATTTGACTGACCTGAATAAGCCTGGCATCGGATGCAAGGACAGCGCCGGCGCTCTCCGCGATCCTCTGGTTAGGCCAACATATGACTAAATAAGCAAAAAAACTCTGAAGTGGGTGTTGCATGATAAGACAAAGTAGGCTGTTGCATTACCGCCAAAATATAGTGGGCTACCCAGAGTTCATCTCCAGCTGAGATGCCCACGGCACCGACTTGGAATTTCCACTGCACGAGAATAAGATAAGAGAAGTGTTGAAAAATGAAAAAGTTAGCTGGGAAATTAAGAACTGATGACGTGTAATCTGACTACTTTCGAAAGAATATGTTTTCTAACCTGCCCTGGCATGACACCGCCGCCCTCGATGCCACCGATGTTGATTCCAGCATACAAGCAGGCCTCGTAATGGGATCTTGCAATGTCTCTGCCAAAAGCCCTGTCTGCGCCAATGCCACCGTAGTATGGTCCCTGTTGAAGCATAATGATTTAGAGTACAAGATCTGAAAGACCTGATGCCGCATACAAAAAATTTGGAGACTATCTGCAACAACATCATGCATCAATTGAGAAACTCCATGTTCTGAATAAACTCGTCGGAAGAGTATACGATGCGATGCACTTGCTCCCTTCTTTAGTTTAATGGGATGACGGTATATGGCAACAGAGACAGGGGGGGTTTAAGCATTATTACCTGACGACCGGGATAGCGGCCCACAGGCAGTCCAATTGGCCAATTGACATCTCGCTGCAAGAGGGTGTACTCTTGCTCAATCCTATACCTGTTTTCATGTATTAAAACCGTGCGAACGGTAGGGGAGCCGAACAGTAAAAAAAGTTAGAAATGAAAATGAGAAAACACGAAGAATGAAATTACCAGGGCACTTCAGCAACGACATCAGGATGGCTGAATATCTCGGCAGCGGCATGCCTATTGTTTGTCGCGATCGGCTCTCCAGCTTGAGTATAGGCATCACACATGACCTAAACCCCAATGGTGTTTCGTCGATGACCACTTATAAGATCAAATCAAAACCGATGACTGGAGAACTCATTCCCTTGAACAGAAAAAGAACTCACCAGGATATTTTCGCCCCTCCTAAATGGATTATTGAAAATTGCCTGAGGACTACATGTCATTGAGTCAATTCCAAAGACAGGGAAGAAGTCATTAGTACTCAAGATAGTGATAAAAATCACTATCTGACTAGATTTCCATCAAACGAGCCGAGACATGACTGAAAACAGAAATCCAAATGAAGAAATCATACAAACACTTACTATAGACAAATGGACATCGAGCCATCGGAGTAGTTGCACGCGGGAAGCATTGATAAATCGCGGACGGGGCCATCAAGTCCCTATAGACAAATGGAAAAAGGAAATCCACGTCAAGTCTCCAGCTACCGAACGACCTACTGCTTGATCATCTAAAAAGAGAGGAACTCACAATTGCTATGCTTCTGAGGTCCATATCAGATCCCCCGATCCTTTTCAAAATAGCCAAAACACAAAGCATCATCAGATACAGAAAAGGGCGAATTTGCAATATGATGAACAGAATCGGAGCTAAATTCCTAGTCAGAGTCCGCGCCTAAAGCTCAAATTGCAGAGTTTCGTCACACGTCTTCATACAGAAAAAGAGAGTCTCTCTCCAAAGGAGGAACCGCACGAGCAGAGCAGAGCAACCCCAGAGACTGCTCCGTTCTAGCGGCTCAAGAGGACAAACGGTCAGCCCGCAAAGAAGGCAGGCAGAGATCAAATCTGACTGTATCTTAAAAATGTTAAATCCTCCTTGGAGTCACCAATCGAGTCGTTCTTAGCTCAAAGCATTGGGAAGGGCGAATTTGCAATATAATGAACAGAATCGGAGCTAAATTCCTAGTCAGAGTCCGCATCTAAAGCTCAAATTGCAGCAACCCCAGAGCAGAGATCAAATCTGACCGTATCTTAAAAATGTTAAATCCAGTCACCAATCAAGTTGTTCTTAGCTCAAAAAAGCATTGGGATCAAGGCCCAAAGAACAGAGAAGGAAGACAATTGAAGACGCACGAAGCCATGTTCACGAACAAGAGGAGTGCAGAACGGGAAATACAAAAGCACAACCCACCAAACTTGGAGAAGATGAGAAATCAACCGCGTCCTGCGTCCTTGGACTCAAAAGAGTGGGATAAAGGCCAACAAGAACACAGAACCAAGACAATTTAAGACACAGGAAGCCATAAAAGCGAACAAAAGAAGTGCAGAACTGCAAATACAGCAACACAGCAGGATGCCTAAGATCGGATCGGGATCCAAATGAACTTCGAGAAGATGGATTAGCGACAAGTAAGCGAGGACTGACCACCATATGTAATCGGCGAACACCTCGTCCGGGGGGTAAGAGGGAAGGGACGACATGATGGCGGCGGCGCCTCGCTCCCGAATCGAATCGAAAGGGTTAGGGTTGGGTTAGGGTTAGGGTTAATCTATATATATACCATCCCAATCGTTTAGGGTTGATGATTTCACTGCATTGCCCCTTTAGGGTTGATGATTTCACTGCATTGCCCCTTTTACTTGTTACTCTACGAGAAAACAATTCCTCTTAAGATGTAAAATGTAAAAAAGCTTAGACTTTTCCAATTTCGCATCGAATTGAATTGCGGGAAAAATGGAGAGAAAGAAACCTTATAGAAATTGGAGAAATTCGATGTTGAAAAATACGTGCATGATTCTACGTCGACAAGCAACAAGAAAAGAATAAAGAAATTATGGAGTACTTCATTTTCATACCGATTAAAATTGCGAGCCGCGAGCCGGGAGCCGCGACTGGAATGAGCCGGAGCCGCTTTGAGCCGGATCCGCGAACCGCCCAATGGCTCCTGGAACCACGCGGAAACCGAACCGGAGCTTGAACCGGGGACCCGTCCTCGGGCCTCGTATAATCGAAACAAGGAAAACTCATTTCTTGTCGGGTTTAGGGCTCGCTGGACGAGCTGAGATCTCAGATCTAAACTGGAACCGAGCCATCTCCCCAATTCAACATGAGTAGACGGCTCTCTCGCTCTCTCTCCTTGCGGTTGCAGGTGAAGAAGACGACCGATCCGAGGTTGCGATCTGAAGCAGAGACAAGAGGAGGAATGATAAATGAATAAAGCAAAGCAAGCCCCTGAAACTTACGGGGCGAAA